>AYEL01085283.1:0-15183 GCA_000484575.1 Olivierus martensii | reverse complement strand
GATTATACTCTTTTCCAAATATAAGAAAAATAATATTACTCAAAAGTCCACTGATTCAACATAGAAATTTTAAAAATAAAAATAATGCTATTTCTTATTTTTATAAGAAAAATATTTATTACTCAAAAGTCCATTGACTCAACATAGAAATTTTAAAAATAAGAATAATAGAATATAGGATAGAATTACTTGATCAATCAATTAATTAAACAAATGCAAAAAGAAGTAAAAATGTAAAATACTGTACATTTTTAGCAATATATTTCTCTAAATTTGCCGTTGCATTATGCGCAAATCGCGACTACACATTATTATTTATCTTTCTACCTAAATAAATTTTATGTTAAGAGTTTAATTAAAGGAAAATAAGTGTGTCAAAGTATATACCATATTTAGATTATCAAAGAAACAAAATGAAAATATATATTTAATAATAACTTAACGCTTTAATTTCCTTTCTCTTCGAATTTTAGTCATTAATTAATCATCATATGCATTTCGGTAAAAAGACCTTGGACTACGGTTAACGCATCCTTTCCGCTTATATATTTCCAGTCGACCAAAATAAAAATCTGATTTACATACAATGTACTTCAATTTTTTTTTTTTACGGTGGCCTTTCTATAATTTTTCCGTTAAAATGTAACGTTTAGCGATGGTCTTATTGTTTAATCAAAAATAAAAAATAAAAATATATAGATATTTATGTCCGCTTCCGGCTACAAAAATTTACGGATCTGTCCCGTATTTGGAATATCTAATCTACTTTGGCCCGTACGCCAAGTTTGCTTACCGAGCTCCGTATTTTTAAGAGGAAGCCCACTTGTCGTTTTTACTTCTACAAAGTTATCGAGGAAAAGAATCCAACCGGTGGTGGTAGCTCCGAACATTTTTCCCAACCACGATATCTTTAAATTTTAAAATTTTCCATCGATATCATTAACGCTAAAGTTTTTTTTTGACAAAAAAAAAATATCTGTCGACATTTACCTGCAGATGGATGGGAACCTTTTTCACAGGCGTTCCTCCCGGCGTCTTGGCCATTTTCGTCCGTCGTCCGACCGCCTATGCTACATGGGAACCTTTTTCACAGGCGTTCCTCCCGGCGTCTTGGCCATTTTCGTCCGTCGTCCGACCGCCTATGCTACAGACTGCGCCGCGTCGAGGGTGCTGCTGCTGCTGATGGTGCTGGAGCGCGGCCAACACCCACCACCGGCGCCGACCCCCGGACTATTCGGTAACTTGGGGCCCCGAACGACGCAGTGCGGCGCCACCGAAATCCTTCCGCCGAGAAAAGAGGCCAAGCCCGCAATACGGTAATCGATGCGGTGACCGTTCGGTTGGCAGCTCTTCCCGTTCCGCGTCCACAACTGGCTCCTTTTCGGGGCATCGACCGCTTTTTATTACTATTTTGACCGTCTCTATTTTATCGAACGTTACTATGGCGTTTGTCCAAACTAACCGCACCTTCTGTTGGCCCAACTTTTTACCATTACGTAACTCGTCCGATGCGAAATATGCTAGCACTGTCCTGTTACGCGTTGCATCATTTCTGTAAATATATATCGGTAACTAGCAAAAAGTTTAATTAAAATATTTTGTTCCTAATATAGCAAGCATAATTTCTTTTTTTTTTACTTTACTGTATCTTAAAATTACGCGCCAGCTGGTATTTGTTTTGTAATTCTAAATTAATGACTGTTATTCAGTCACGCTTTTCAAAGATATTATGCACCTTTCTTAATTCAATTTCTAACTACAAATGATCATTTGCCATTAATGCCAACAGGAATGGAGCTCTGCCGATTTTAAAATTATCAACTTTACTAACATACGGAAGAGAAAGGTATGGATATCCTTTAATACAACACAATATAACCGGATATTATGCATCTAGCATTTAATAATCTGTCAAATCGGACGTGTACTTGAATAAATCTATCATTTTTATTTACATCCTAGTGACGATGACTAAAAAAATTGTTTGGCTATTGAAATAAAAAACTAAATTTTAATCATATACTCTATACTTGTTTTCATGTTTCAATCAAGATTTAAAGAATCGCAGTATAAAACACGAAAAAATACAGCATAATCTTTGTATATTACTATCATTAGTTATAGTAAACTATTTAAATGTTCCAAGGAATTATTAGAGACTAAACTTCTAACAAAAAAATTTCTAAAATAAATGGAAATATGAACGTTTTTAATAGCTTTTCATATCTACGGTTTTTAATGCAAAATTTAATTATTAAAATTTCTAAATACGTGATTAGTTTCCAATTTTTATGAATATCAATAGTATACGCTATATTGCCATTAACCGCATCAATAAACAGCCGATTCATAACTTCCTTCAGCACACCTGCTTCATACAATCCCATTACTCACCGCATATTATAAACCTACAAAATGAACATTTCCATTCTTTATCGTTATATGATTGTATGGGATTTTCAGGTGTATTTGCGCTATTAATTATTATTAAACATGAGATAATCAAATTTTATATGCAGAATAGTGACCTCAGTTACCTTTTAATCATAAATTGTAGTTACCAACTCAAGTTTACGTCAACGTCTCACAAAATGAGAGTAGCCAGTTGGCGCCATACTTATATAGATTTCCAATTCAAATTACTTATGATACCTAAATAGTCCATGTAATTACTATATTTTTTTATAGTGATACACGACATTTTAATATTTTTTTATAGATAATCTGAAAATTTTTATCATTACAGTTTTATGAGTAGTGTATCAGCCTCCACTGGAGCATTAGCAACAGAATATTGGAGCTTAACGTCGAAGCACAACTTCATTCAAGGAGTTCTATAATCTTATGTATAATTATTTTACTAAAGGACTTAGTATTTAAAAAAAAAAATCTTACTAACAAAGTTACTTTACACGTGTTTTTACCAAATCGATCCAAACATATACATATCTAATAATAGGTAAGTAAATACGTTAAGAATGCGGATCAAGTGGGCGGTAAGACGACCACATTTTCCATATGTTTCAATATTAATTTTATATATTTCGAATTTATATAGTTAAATTAATAAAATATATTTTTATCTATTCTCTTCCTTATATATGTATATGATATAAATAAATAAATAAAATCGATATAAAACACCTTGAAAAACGTAGATCTATAATTTTATTCCTAGATCCGACCGACACGTTAACAAAGTAATGAGCAACAAAACAGAAATGAATCATAGAAACGAATTCATGTCTTTGTAACCAAGATCGATAACTCATATAGATTTTGAGTCAAAAAGCAAAAATAGTAACTACAACAATCGGCCCTATAAAACAGATCTCCATTTTGATTTAATTCTTTCGCAACGGCATATTTTTAATTTTTATTAATTGCTGGGTATTTATAACAAGAATCTAGTTTGAGTGTTAGCAATTAGCCATATATATAGCGCTAAATTAACATTTAATGCTCCAGTATGATAAATTTCTGTGCTCTTATCAATCATCGCTACACTTTCAACTGTCATAATTTTCAATTCCCATGAAATCAGTACAATCTGTGAGCAATCTAAAACCAATCGGGAAGTAGTAGTACCGAATTCAAATTCTTACCGTATTTCCTATAAACATCTTATGCCTAAAAGATAGATTTTGGGGCATTTTTTTCATTTTTTGTTTTTCAAATTTGTGTTTCTAAAGTAAAATTTTTCAGATGGCAGTGATTCGGAAAACATTACGTTATTCGATAGTAGCAAATAATTATAAACAATTATGAAGTAGTATGGAATTCCGCACTCAAAATGATTAATTCAATAATTTAAGTTGGCAATTCTAGACGATGGCAATGACCGATACAGTCCATATATGGTTAATTTAAAACTGGAGTAACTACAATTAAGAGAAAAGGGAAGAAAAAGTCGTGAGCTTCCAGTAATTCTCCATCTGTCGATCGATGAATTTTATTTTGTTTGCCTGTAACCTAAAAAGATTTGGCACAGCGGGCCCGTTTCACTCAGAATTTTTTTTTTAAACCCATCGTCATTCGGGCCTAAAACGATGATCGTCGCGGAGAGTGAACACCGAGACGGTTCGTTGATAAGCTGGCAACCCGCATCCTTCACATGGAGGGGATGAGGGAACCCCGCAGAGGATAGTACGGCCCCTATACTCGAAATAAAAGTACGTCCTACCTGTAGCTGAGATCTGCCGTCACCAGACATCTTGAAAAACGTTGATTCGAAAGCGGCGGGTCGAGATTATGGACTTGTTTCGACCGGTTATCGCAAGAGGGCGAAGGCGTCTTTTAATTCGGCAGAAACTCACCTGGTTATCTATCTGCCATGGCTGTGCCGTCAACTGCTGGACGGGCGTAGCGGGCCGAATTTCAGGTTCGGGGGAAGGCGAATGGCCCAGATCAATGGACTTAATGTCGTCGGCGTCGGGGACGGTGCTGAAGAAGGCAGCTGGCCGGTTCCGGCGAGGAGTATTACGAGAAGAACCGGGAGAATCCATGCAGTCTGGAGCTGAGACGCCGACTGTCGCCGCCGGATTCAGTCGGCCCTTCCATACTTCATACTTATCCGCATTCGGGGCCACCTCTCCGGTCGTCCATGACGTCATTGCTGTCCGTTGGGGGACGAAATTGGTGCAATCGATGGGTCGGATTTTTACGGGAAAGGTATGGGCGGACGGAATATATATGTATATATATTTTTTAATGGTAATTGATGTAAGGTAAATGCCCTAAAAAACATTTATAGCTAATTTTGTTAAGAGTACCTTTATACTAGAGCCTGAACGGAAATTTTTCTGTTTCGACTTTTATTTATAAGCTTAAATTTATTAGCGTTAATTATGGCCGAGTGAGTGTTATCCGAATCATCATATACGTTTTGTTTATTTTATACTTGTAAATGTATACAAATTTCCGAAGAAATGATCTGGTTCCAGTTTTCCAAATGCATTATTCTTTCGATTTATTCGCAGTTTAATTGGCACCTTCAGATTTCATATCTCTAAAGGGATCATCCCCTTTCACTAAACTTAATCCGTCTAACTTGTGACATCACAAATTTGAAGACCCCGATTTTATGTAAAAAATAAAAAATATACAAAATAGTAGAAAACATGAATTATATTTACACTAATATTTTGCTTCATATATTATATTTTTTAACTTCAAAATAAATCTTCAAGCAACCGGATGGATATAAATGTCTTTTAGACTAGACATGTATTTTATATTTTATAGCAAATTTATCTCTAAATATGCTACATTACAATCTTTATTTTCGAATAATTAAGTATACAAGTTTTATATTTTATAAAAAAAAACTTTAATCAGAAATTAAAAATTAACTATTTTTATACTGTGATATCACCATTTGCTTGATTCCCTCCCTTCCCTACATTTATTGTCACTAATCTATTACTCCCCTCTCTCCCCTAACAGTATGACGTAGTTTATGGATGTTCCCAAAATACTTCGAGGAATGCTTCAAATAATCAATTATTTTAATAATCCATCTACAAAGTGGATATCTGTTCAAGCGCGAATCCCAGAAAAAATTTTGGAGCTAAAAAAAAATATTATTAGTTATATTTTTTTATTTCTATTTTTATTAGTGAATCTAGCAATTATATCTTTCTGCATTCTAGAATATAGATTAAAAAAAAATTTTACTGTTTTTTTTATAACTTGACGACAGCATCGGAAGTCAGTATTAAGTCTATAGTCCCATAGACTTAATACTGCCTTCCGATGCTGTCGTCAAGTGTTTGGAAGAGTGCCATTGATCATCATCAATGGATCTTTTATTTCGTCGTTCAGGATCACTCAATTAATTTTATACAATATATACTTACCATATTCATAAGATTTTATATTAATTCGTAAAAAGTTAAATGATGAAGAATATGGTATTAATTAATACAGAAGAGATCATTAATTAATTAAAAAAAAAGCAAATGATACTTTGGTTTTATAGAAATTTTGCTATCGTTATATTAAATAAAACAATTGTATTAAATTATAAATTCTCAGTTTTCAATTTTTTCTGAAATTTTACACAAAAAAGAATATAAACAAAACTGTGATTAAAAAACAATAATATCCCGGAGTTGGGAAGCATTACGTAAGTCGGAATACCTACAGATTCCCAAATCTAAGTTCAGGTACATATGTATTTGGTTCTTAACTGGCTGTTTATTACCAAGAAAACAACAAATTATAAAAGTTTATAATATGCAGTTGTAATTAAAGACCCTTAATCAACAAATTAGCAAATGAAATATGTACATACATCATACATGTATATGCACTATGTATTTCCGAAACAGACAAGTGTGCAAGGGGACAGGATGAGAAGTTACGTATCTTCGAATTTACGTTAATTGGGGTATTACTATATATATATTTATTAAACTATTATATACTTATTAAATACTGTAGTCAATTTTTTCTGTTATTGTGTTTTTTATAGGGAACTGATTTATGAGGTGGCTTTAAATACGCTTACATTTCCGGCATAATATTGTGTTTAGGTTTAATTAAAAATAGCACGTGATTCTAAATTTATAAAATACAGTAATGCCTATGTCATAAATTTTACCAGCGTTTGTACTTTTCTGTAATTATTATTATGACAGACGAATATATAAATCTAATCTAAATTTGATTTACATTTTTATTTACCATAAATGATATAATCAGAGCCGGACCTAGATTTTTTTTTAACTCGAGACAACATTAGAAAATGGCGCCCCCTCTCCTCTTCACTCACTCACATTATCAGAGCCGGACCTAGATTTTTTTTTAACTCGAGACAACATTAGAAAATGGCGCCCCCCTCTCCTCTTCACTCACTCACATTAATATATAAATATATCTAAAATTTTGGAACCGGGAATGTAATAATGTCAGATACATAGTTACTGAGAAGCATACAGAAAACTTGGAAGACAGTAAACTTAGACTGCGATTAAATACAGCTTTTAATGAAAATAAAGTCGTATCTGTATTAAAAATAATAATAATTAAAACATATTTGTGATTATGATATCCTGATTGCGATATACCAATGCAGGAAACATAAATCTTTATTTTGTTTAGACAGATTTTCATTCAATCATGTTCGCACTGGTTTCTCTCACTCTTGATAAGTATTATCCATTAGAAAAATATACCATTATGTCCAGTGATGGGGTACAAACAATTTAACAACCGGTTCGCAGTTGTAATGATCGTTTTAAGCATAAAAAAACGATATACCGAAAGGTAATTTATTATTTCATACAGTTAATACTTAAAAAAAACAATAAAAGAGGTACACAAAACTAGATTATGCTATAAAAAAGAGTTTTAAAATGTTAAATAATACTTGACAAAATCAATTAAACTGTTATTTAAGATATTTCCGTATTGTTTCTTGATTGGCATCCTCACTTGCAATTTTCTTCGTTTTTATCCGAGCATCATTGGCTGTGATATTTATTTTTAACCATCTTTTCACTGTATCTTAATGATAAATATGATTACAAGTGTCATTTTAACAACCGGTTCGCCGAACTCAACAAAAAACTTACGTATCGGTTCTGTCGAATTTGTTGAATCTCGCTACTGATTATATCTTTGTAGACAGACTCCACAGTACGAAATATGGTAAAGATAAATGTAAAAATGGTCGTGTGTGAAATTGCAACAGCATTTTCGCGCCTCTCATAATAGCCTCCCTCGCCTCACCCTAGATCCGGCGCTGATTACAATACTTGATCACATTGGTAATAAATATTCACTGTCTTTCACTTTGAGATCTTTTACTAGATATCAAATACATATCTGAATATAATTCGTTTTTAAACAGAGAACAATAATTTTTTTCGAAAAGGTGCCAACAAAATTAAGATTCTTCAATTAAAATATTATTGATAATAATAAAAAAATTAAAAAACAATCCAAATACCGCCATTCGCTAGGGCTACATACACGAGGAGTATATTTCAACATTTATAATGAAATATCGCATTGCTAAAATTGGAAAAAAATGGCAGCCGTCATTGTCGAATCGATATATTCAGATAATTCTGTTTTTATCTATTGCTCGAATTGGAAGAGAAATTTTCCTTTAACTTTTTGCGAAAAATGCTTTTCTTGTTTAAATTTACTAACTTGCACATACTAATAGATAATTTTTGCAAAGGAAAAATCAGTCTTATTTTGTGAGGGTCCCGCAACGTATGTAGACTGGTGTCTTGGATCTTATCATTCGACAATTCCACTTTTGATTTGTGATGATCCCTCAGCGAATGTCAGAGTAAACAAATGTGTATCGATAAATTTTAATGTCTTTTTTGGAATAATAGAGTCGCGAGTAAGTGACGCAGGGATCCAGGATAAGTGAATTGATTGGCATACTCATTTGAAATAAATAACATATATTTATTTAAAAAAAAACAGGAAATAAAACACAATAGTAACATACTTCGCTAGAGAGAATACCTGACTCGGAAATCATACCTGGGAGGGAGAGTAAATAAGAAATTACGTATTCCTCCATTATTCTTTTATACCTTCTTTCTTAATCCTCATTGGACCACCATCGACGTGACGTAACACGGATTCACCATTCTGCTCTACATTTTCCGCATCTTTTTGGAAAGTGTTCTTTTCTCTATCTTGATCGCCTCTCGTCTGTTTTTCCTTTTTTCAAAGACGAACTTATCATTTGTTTATTCGATAAGAGACCATCATATTCTCTTATTGTATAGCAGAAGGCGATCTCATTTCATCATTGTTTAATGAAATCGATCTTTGTGCTTCCCCAGACATATCCAATTTTTATTCAAAAATTTAGTTTAATAATTATAAAATTCTATCAATTAATTTATATATTAAATTATTTTATTATGGTTCGCTAGAATCCACAGTTTTATAATGTTTGTTTATGAAAGCTATTCACTTGAGAATAGATATTATTAAGCGAGTAATCCATAGTAAAATTTATAAATGCATTTTTCAATTAAGTCTATCTGTTTTTATTAAATTATAATCGATCTTGATGACCTCTTTAATTTAATTTTAAAAGTTAATTAGAATGTTTTAAAATATTAAAAAATATTTTTTTTTAATGTTACACGAGCATTTAGTACAAAACTTCATTTTGGAGCATCCATAAACTATATACATCAGGCTGTTAGGGGGAGAGTTTGGTAAATTTGTGACGCTAAATGATAATGTGGCGGGAGAGTCATGCAAAGTATGCCGTTAAGCATAGAACACACCGAGACATTTCTGTGCAGAATAGAAGATTAGATTAGGTTAGTTGGGTTAAGCCGCCATATCCTCATGGAATATTCATTATCTGGCGGGGCCACTTATAGAGCCCATCACAAGCTGACCAACATTCATGATGGGGCCAACTGGATGGGGTTCAACGAGCTAGGCCCGGACCCCTCCTGAAAAACTAGAGATGTGGGATCCGGATTTGAACCTGGATCCTCCAGGATGGTAAGCCGCAACTCTACAACGCGGTCATCCGGCCGAAGCAGAATAGAAGAATGCAGTAAAGTTTCATTCTTGTTTGGTTCTATTTTCTGCAAACTATAGCAGGTGACACACACACAAATGCAGAAGAAAAAAAAAGCGACACCCCTGTGTCTTTCTTATATTCCCGCCATGTTTTAAACGTATATGACGTCATATATAAACAATACTACGGTTGGTTGTAGTTAGTCAGAAACCTCGAGCAGAATGAGGAAGTTGAGCTGTGCCAATGTCAATTTTTTGTCGTATTTTGCCTAGATATGTATAAATTTCTTTCTGCTATTCTGCGCAGAAAAGAAAATAATAAAGGTTAAAGTTTCACATCTCTGAAGCATTTCTTTTATAAGACAGTTACATCCAATTGTTTAAAGATTTATTAAAAAGATAAAGAATATATATAACAAAGTACCAGTGTAATTTTCATTTTCTATTATTTTATTGTAATTTTTAAAAACGTTTACATAAAATCAGAGAATAAAATTTTTAAGTAGAAGGGAGAGTCTCTTCAATCTGTGACATCACGGTCAGGGATCAAGTTGGATGTGACGAAAAACAATGAAGGGAAGAAGGAAGTCAAAAAGTGTTCGAAATAGCGTGATGTTGTTTATGAATACTCCCTTTATTGTTTGTTTATAACTGTTCAACTGAATAATTCAACCTTTTTCATAGTTATTATTCATATGAAGCATTAACTTTTAAAAATTCTCTAATTAAAATCTATATATTTCTTAAAACGAACTTTATTTCTTATCAGATTAACTGGAAGTCAAAAAGTGTTCGAAATAGCGTGATGTTGTTTATGAATACTCCCTTTATTGTTTCTTTATAACTGTTCAACTGAATAAATCAACCTTTTTCATAGTTATTATTTATATGAAGCATTAACTTTAAAAATTCTCTAATTAAAATCTATATATTTCTTAAAATGAACTTTATTTCTTATCAGATTAACTAAAAAAATTATTTTTTTAGTTAATTTTGATAAGAATAAATTATAATTTTTGTTCGGTTATTTAGTGTATCCATTTCGCCCACTTTGTGGCGAACGGGTTGTGAAAAGGATGCTGGCATGTTACCCTAATTAACCCTGTTATGTCCGTAGCAAGGTTAATTAGAATACAAACAATAGAATTCAATTAGAATCTAGCATTGAATACAGACCTGTATCCAAATGTGAAAAAAAGTAATTGAATATATAATCGTTTCCTGTTATTGTAATCTTCTCTGACATCCTTTATTATATCGTACATTTATACGCACTGCGAATATTGAAAAAATGAGATATATTTTTTCTTAATGCAGTTTTAATTACATAAACTTTGACAAACATGGGACCCCCTCAAGTGCCAGGGTGTAATCGATCCAGTTGGCTCAATGTCAGATTTTTATGAACAAATTTATTATTTTTATATTTTAGAAGATAAAGATATTTAGATATATTTTTTACTTAAATATATTTCAGTTTTTAAATATAAAAATATACATTGTTATTGTTATTTAATACATTCCACTATGGCAGCTTTACTGTATTTTTTCAAAACTTCACAATCTGCCTAAAATTTTTAATGTTAAATGTGATTATTTGAGTAACGTATTATTGTTACATGACAAGATCTCATTATGATATATTAATATGATTGACTTATATAGGCATACTTTTGAATTGGTTGCTATAATTTTACTAAATGTATATTATTTTTTATTGTTATAGATATTTTTGCATTTCTGTATGGATATATATCAATAGTATGTATTTATTACAGTGTGTTTTTATGATATATAGTTTCATTAAATTAGTCAATTTTATACAAATAATAAACATTTAATAGCTTTAATTTTTTCTGCATAATTAAGATTCTAACTTTGTAATATCTTTTTTGCAGATAAATGAGTCATCAGTACTCTGATTGATGAAAAATATGTTATAAATTACTTGTACTTAATATTTAATTTTATGAATATAAATACTAATCAGATTGACAATAAAATTAAATAGCAGAAATATTTCAGAATTTTGTAAGTTCTCTAATTATGAAATATATATGGGGGGAAATGTGTAAAATATTAGAGGTACAAGCTTTTTAGGGATATTTTCTTTTTGAAATGTTTAGTAAAGTGCATACTTTTACTGCATTGAAAAATTTAAACATCTTGATGAAAATACATTTTCTAATGGTTTAGATTATTCCTATAATAGTCATAAATGGATGCATTTCCAATATCACTTGAATCATGTCAGATTTTGGACATTAGATAGTGTTATAGTACTAGTATCAAAATAGTATAGGAAAAGTGCATTGCTGAATTTGATTAATATCACTTGACTAGAGGTACAAGAATTGTGAAAATGCAACACAAATACAGAAGTTACTAATATTGATACTAAAATGCATCTAAAAAGCATTATAGTTTTGAATAATATGAAAAATGGATTATATCCATAAAAAAATAATTTTGATATATATACAGTTATATCTTGATAGATTGAGTCCCATTTCATTCAAGGTTTTGTTTAGTCCAGAGGTCAACAACGATCTATGACTCATGAATCATGGAATGACTGTTGAAATATTTGGAGTAATCTGCCAAATTTGTATTTGAAAATTAATAGTCTAAATTTAAAAAATAAGAAATAAGTTAGTTCGTTTTTGTGTTTTTATATTTAATATAGCTACATTTTTCTTGTGCAGTGCTAATTACTTTGTGTTTCGTACCAGATGTTATTTACTCTTCTTGTTGACATTTACACACACTTTTTTTTACTAACAGTTAGTTTATACTAACTCTTAATATTAACATACAAATTGCAAAATTTGACTAGAGTCATTTGTGAAAGAAGGTTGCTGACACCTGCTTTAATCAAAGACAATATGTTGCAATTAAGATCATTTTTTCTCTTGTAAGAATTGAACTGTTGAAATGCATCATTGTGTGCATATGATGTTTAAACATCTTTCTTTAGCTTTAAAAAAAAATAGCTTTTTTTCCTTCTACTAAGGAACAACCAGCTCTTAAAGATGTATTGCATGTTAAAGGGAAACAGTTTTGATTTCTTTTGTAAATGCAATTATTGTACACCCAATATTTAATTAATAATCTACATTTCAAATTTTTTTGGGGATATATTCTTTTATTCTATATTTGTAGTTTTTTCCATTTACCTCGAGATATTAAGATTCTGCTGTGTGTGTATGTATATAAATGTGTAAATGTGTATGTATGTATATATATATTACATACAATACTTTATAAAAATATTTTCTTTTCAAATTATATAGAATTAATTTAAATTCTTATTAGATTTAAATAAGTAGGCCTATCGACCATTATATTTGATTAAATTTTAAATATAGATCAGTATTATTTAAAAGTTATATTATTTGTTTTAATTCAGCTTAAAATACCATTTTATAAAACAAATATCATATTTATATACATTTTATAATTGTTTCTCATGTTTTCAATAAATTTATAAAGTATTAATCCAGTTGTCCTATACAGTGCTGAAAAGTAATATAAAATTACAAATTAAAAAAAATTTTTTTGTTTGTATTTATTGGAATTAATTCTTTTTGAATTGAAAATTAATTATAGAATATATTAATAGAATTGTTAGCATATCAATTTTGCTTTTGATATTCAAATTTTTCTTAGGACTTCAGATTAATAGTTAGTATTGATTTTCATATCAGAATGTGCAACAAAAATTTATTTAAAGTTATATCATCAAATTTGAGAAGAACCATAACTGAAATTTTATATTTAATAAGATTTTAAGATATTCAGACGTGTAGAAAAGTATATATTTACATAAAAATTTTTTTTTAAATATAATTGATGATATTGAAAAAATTAAGTATTGTTTAGCCCCAGAAATATTTATATTAAGGAAGTATAATTCAGGCACTAAATATTTATATTTAGTCCCTGAATTATTTATTTTAATCATTATATTATTTTAAAAGCTCTATGAAGAAATCAATATTAATTAGATTTTTCAGATATTAGACTTTCAACAGCTGAATAGTTTAATAGCATAGAACATAAGAATTTGCTTTCAGTATTTTATGAAAAATAGCAAAGTTTTATTAAAACAAAAAAATAAATTAGATAATTATTATAGAACTTTCCTTATCTCCATTTAGTTCAAATTTATATTGTTTTCAGTATTTATAAAATGTAAAGAAAATTATTGATTAAAAGAATTTAAAACTGAATACAAGATATATATATATCTTGTATTCAGTTTAAAGAAAAAGACTCATATATATATATATGAGTCTAGATTTTAGAATACTTTTTGTTAAATAAAATTATTTAACTAAAATATATATCCAAATTCACTTTTAAAACCACAAATAATACACAGTTATAAGCTCTCAGTTAAAATGAAAAACAATTATTTATTGCAGAGTACTTTCGGTTTTAATAAACCATCATCAGTGCAAATATTACATCTTTATAACAAAACAAGATGGAATGGTTATAAATATTATAAATGATATTTATAACCATTCCATCTTGTTTTAAATATTACATCTTTATAACAAAACAAGATGGAATGGTTATAAATATTATAAATGATATTTATAACCATTCCATCTTGTTTTGTTATAAAGATGTAATATTTGCACTGATGATGGTTTATTAAAACCGAAAGTACTCTGCAATAAATAATTGTTTTTCATTTTAACTGAGAGCTTATAACTGTGTATTATTTGTGGTTTTAAAAGTGAATTTGGATATATATTTTAGTTAAATAATTTTATTTAACAAAAAGTATTCTAAAATCTAGACTCATATATATATATATGAGTCTTTTTCTTTAAACTGAATACAAGATATATATATATCTTGTATTCAGTTTTAAATTCTTTTAATCAATAATTTTCTTTACATTTTATAAATACTGAAAACAATATAAATTTGAACTAAATGGAGATAAGGAAAGTTCTATAATAATTATCTAATTTATTTTTTTGTTTTAATAAAACTTTGCTATTTTTCATAAAATACTGAAAGCAAATTCTTATGTTCTATGCTATTAAACTATTCAGCTGTTGAAAGTCTAATATCTGAAAAATCTAATTAATATTGATTTCTTCATAGAGCTTTTAAAATAATATAATGATTAAAATAAATAATTCAGGGACTAAATATAAATATTTAGTGCCTGAATTATACTTCCTTAATATAAATATTTCTGGGGCTAAACAATACTTAATTTTTTCAATATCATCAATTATATTTAAAAAAAAATTTTTATGTAAATATATACTTTTCTACACGTCTGAATATCTTAAAATCTTATTAAATATAAAATTTCAGTTATGGTTCTTCTCAAATTTGATGATATAACTTTAAATAAATTTTTGTTGCACATTCTGATATGAAAATCAATACTAACTATTAATCTGAAGTCCTAAGAAAAATTTGAATATCAAAAGCAAAATTGATATGCTAACAATTCTATTAATATATTCTATAATTAATTTTCAATTCAAAAAGAATTAATTCCAATAAATACAAACAAAAAAATTTTTTTTAATTTGTAATTTTATATTACTTTTCAGCACTGTATAGGACAACTGGATTAATACTTTATAAATTTATTGAAAACATGAGAAACAATTATAAAATGTATATAAA
>AYEL01085282.1:0-13174 GCA_000484575.1 Olivierus martensii | reverse complement strand
TAATGTGCCACCAAACCTTTGATGGTATGCTGCGAAAAATTAAGAATGAATTGTGTGTATGTAATTTTATGAATCACATATATATTAATAGTGAAACATGGTTGGCTGGATATCCCTTTTGCAGTCCTACTGATTCTTATAAATAGGATATGGTTAGAAAAATCTAACCCTCAAATTTCTGCGACAGCCAAAATTTTTTGTCATTATTCATAATTTAAAAATTAAGAAATAAAAATTACATTAAAATTATAGTTCCTCTAAAAAGACAAAATCTGCAGGTGGCATTATAACTTAATAAGGGCCACCATTTAATAATTGCATGTACCAAGTATGTCTGTAACCTGAATGTAATAAGAATAAATATAATAATCTGTTAATAAAAAATTCATTGATAAATCTAAATTATTATTTAAAATATTTAGGTGCGTGCCACCAAATTTTAAAATATTAAAATGCATTCTTCAAAAGAAAAAAGATTGAGAACCACTGCTTTAGATTATTAAATTGATTTCCAAAGATAAGATTTAAATTTATTATATATATAACATGAGACATATCTAATTATAATTATCTAATTCAGAATTATAGAATATCAACAAATTTGTACTTGACTAAAGTTTTGACTTTAATAAGAAAAATATTGGTAACTAATACTTTATCATCAAAATAAATCAGATATTTAATTGTATTTATTATTCTGTCTAATTCTTAATTGATCATAACCAAAATGATCAAAATGGAGTAATTGTATTATAAACCAAAAATTTTGTCATCATTTCTGATTGTTAAAGTTTCATATATATTAACTATTCCAAATTTAATTAATTTTATATTGTTTGATGTAAAATATCTTTATTTTTGTATTCCAATAACTTAATTCATTTCACATTCTATACTTGATGTACTGTATTCATTAACACACATGAAACTATTTCTGTATTAAATATTTTAAAATATTTTGGAAAACAACTTATCTATAAAATATTCTATGCTATTAATATTATTTGTATCTTAATTGATACAATAACCAGTTTCAAAGTTTAAGAAAAAATATTAAAAAATATTTTATTGTAACAAATGAATAAAGATTGCTTTTGTATAAAATAAGTAAAATATAAAGCTATGTAATGTTTTATGATAAATCAATTTTCAGTTTCTAAAAATAGTAAATATTTTTTATATATATATATTTGTGAAATGTATTGAATATTTATTTATACAAGATTTTGTTTCTGGATTTATCATAAAATATATTAATATCTATGTATTTAAAAAAAAATAAAAATAAACTTTCATTTTGCAGCTGAATTTAAAAATAGTGAATTATTTTGTTGTGCTATTTTGATTTGTTCAAACTATATAATCAGCAGAAAAAAAAATTTTTTTTTTGGTCTAATTATAACTTTCATTACTAGATTAACTATATCAAAATAATGAAATGATTGTTTATAATTTTCTTAACCATAGTATGTATTATTATTTATTATATTCAAAATATAAATAACTACATACAGTGGTGCCTTGGTTAACGACTGCTCCAGATAACGACATACTTGGTTAATGACGAGTGGCTGTAAGAAAAAGCTGCAATAAATAATTGTTTTTCACTTTAACTGAGAGCTTATAACTGTGTATTATTTGTAAAATTATTTAGTGTATTAAAATTATTCCTATATTTATTTTTTGTAAATTACAAATATAATCATAATATTGGTAAGAAATTTGTAGGAAAAGGCTTAAAATTCTTAAGTAGATGATGGAGAAATCTACCAATATTCAACAAGAGCAGAAGAAGGAATGTTGAAGAAACACATTCTAGAAAAACAAGGTAATAATTATTTCTTTAAGTTTTATTTTATATTCAACTTCTCTGATGAAAATGCATTTCATTTATTGGGCAAGTCCTCATCAGTTTATTCAGCTCTTGTCAGTTTGTTCTCAGCTCATTTTCAAGCTCGCCATTTGATGTCGAGCTTGAAAACGTGCAGATTTGAAGTCTATTTGTTCTGGGAAGGTTGGCAGCCATTTTAATTTTTCATCCATTATTTTACTGCAAGTTTTTTTTAGAAATTATGTAATTTTAAAATTGGAAACTTTAAGAAAACAGTATTTCAGACAGACTGGGAAGAGTTATTGTTCTGTTGTAACCACACAACCACCACAGCAGAACAATGATACTTTTCCAATATGTCTAAAATATTATTTTCTTACAAATCATTTCTTAAAATCATAAATTCACATTTCATTCTCATAAATTCTTACAAATTTGAGTGACAGAAATTCAGCAAAACGTTTGCACTAAAATAACAGGGGAAAATTAAAATGTCTATCAGCTTTCCCAGAATGGATTTATTTCAAGTCCACACATTTCAAACTCAATATCACAATGAACAAACTGATGAGGGCTGGCCAAACAACTGAAATGCATTTTCATCAAAGAAATTGAGCATGAAAATGAAATGAAAACTTAATTTACATTATAGAAATCTACTTTATTTTTGTAGATATGTTTCTTCAATTTTCCTTCTACCATTCTTGTTAAATATTGGTAAATTTCTTGCACTATCTACTTGGACATTTTAAGCTTTTTCCTATAATTTTACAATATCTACAAAATATTGAACATTTCTTAATACTTACAAGAATGTTTTATGTGGGAATGGTCTATTAATATACTTTTGAATAGTTTTAATGTTGTGATTATAAAATTAGAATTCAAGAACATATTATATAAATAGTTGATATATTATCAAAAAAGTTATTAATAGTTATTAGTTACTGGTTTAACTGAAACAGTTTAAAATGAATTGACAATTCTTGTTTAAAAATTCTATTATGTCTTAAATATTTTTGTAAAACATGCTTTATTCAACAAACAGTATATATTATGAAAAATTTTATATTGAAAGTCAGTTTTATTATACCTGATTATTTACATTCAATTCAGATTTGATTTGAAATAAAAGATTAAACACCAATATTAATTTTTCAGTTTTATACATTTTCTTTAAATCAGTGATTCTCAACCACTGTGCCATGGCACACTAATGTGCCACCAAACCTTTGATGGTATGCTGCGAAAAATTAAGAATGAATTGTGTGTATGTAATTTTATGAATCACATATATATTAATAGTGAAACATGGTTGGCTGGATATCCCTTTTGCAGTCCTACTGATTCTTATAAATAGGATATGGTTACAAAAATCTAATCCTCCTGCGACAGCCAAAATTTTTTGTCATTATTCATAATTTAAAAATTAAGAAATAAAAATTACATTAAAATTATAGTTCCTCTAAAAAGACAAAATCTGCAGGTGGCATTATAACTTAATAAGGGCCACCATTTAATAATTGCATGTACCAAGTATGTCTGTAACCTGAATGTAATAAGAATAAATATAATAATCTGTTAATAAAAAATTCATTGATAAATCTAAATTATTATTTAAAATATTTAGGTGCGTGCCACCAAATTTTAAAATATTAAAATGCATTCTTCAAAAGAAAAAAGATTGAGAACCACTGCTTTAGATTATTAAATTGATTTCCAAAGATAAGATTTAAATTTATTATATATATAACATGAGACATATCTAATTATAATTATCTAATTCAGAATTATAGAATATCAACAAATTTGTACTTGACTAAAGTTTTGACTTTAATAAGAAAAATATTGGTAACTAATACTTTATCATCAAAATAAATCAGATATTTAATTGTATTTATTATTCTGTCTAATTCTTAATTGATCATAACCAAAATGATCAAAATGGAGTAATTGTATTATAAACCAAAAATTTTGTCATCATTTCTGATTGTTAAAGTTTCATATATATTAACTATTCCAAATTTAATTAATTTTATATTGTTTGATGTAAAATATCTTTATTTTTGTATTCCAATAACTTAATTCATTTCACATTCTATACTTGATGTACTGTATTCATTAACACACATGAAACTATTTCTGTATTAAATATTTTAAAATATTTTGGAAAACAACTTATCTATAAAATATTCTATGCTATTAATATTATTTGTATCTTAATTGATACAATAACCAGTTTCAAAGTTTAAGAAAAAATATTAAAAAATATTTTATTGTAACAAATGAATAAAGATTGCTTTTGTATAAAATAAGTAAAATATAAAGCTATGTAATGTTTTATGATAAATCAATTTTCAGTTTCTAAAAATAGTAAATATTTTTTATATATATATATTTGTGAAATGTATTGAATATTTATTTATACAAGATTTTGTTTCTGGATTTATCATAAAATATATTAATATCTATGTATTTAAAAAAAAATAAAAATAAACTTTCATTTTGCAGCTGAATTTAAAAATAGTGAATTATTTTGTTGTGCTATTTTGATTTGTTCAAACTATATAATCAGCAGAAAAAAAAATTTTTTTTTTGGTCTAATTATAACTTTCATTACTAGATTAACTATATCAAAATAATGAAATGATTGTTTATAATTTTCTTAACCATAGTATGTATTATTATTTATTATATTCAAAATATAAATAACTACATACAGTGGTGCCTTGGTTAACGACTGCTCCAGATAACGACATACTTGGTTAACGACGAGTGGCTGTAAGAAAAAGATCTCGTGGTTAATGACTTCTGATTATGTGAACCTCTATCCGATCTAAAACTCGTTATTTTCCAATCTCGCTCATCCACCATGGGAAGACATTATTGAATAGAGAACAGCCACACGGCGTAGCTCAGATATGTTTGACTAATCATAGCCAACTGTTTACGTTTTCCGTATATTGTTTTTTCTTGTAGTATACTGTGTTTTGTTTTAAAATTTGTGGTTATAAATGCGTTTTATGATGAAAATGAATATTTAAGCATTTATTTTTTGTGTGTTGGTTCCGTGAGGGATCTTTTTAAGAGAATGGAGAGAGAGGAGAAATTATGACTGATGAACTCAAAAATGTTTTGACAAAGTGGGAGGAGGTTCAAAATGTTGCTATGAAATGAAATCCAAACAGATCTGAGGTTTGGAGATCTTTCTGCAGATCTATTTAGTGAAAAGTCCATGCAGTTTTTCAGAAACATATTAAAAAAGAGGCAGACAACCTTAGACACGTTTTTTACAGGTTCGTTTGTCAAAAAAACTCCGGAGTGAGTCCAATTGTCCTGGTAAAGATTGATAATTAAAAACTGTTTTCACGAACAATTCATTTTATAAATGTTATTTATTATATTTGCTAGATCTATTTAGTGAAAAGTCCATGCAGTTTTTCAGAAACATATTAAAAAAGAGGCAGACAAACAACCTCGACAGGTTTTTTTACAGGTTCGTTTGTCAAAAAACTCCGGAGCGAGTCCAATTGTCCTGGTAAAGATTGATAATTAAAAACTGTTTTCACGAACAATTCATTTTATAAATATTATATTTGCTCCAAAAAAATTAAATGATATTTAAAATTTCCTAAAAATATGGAAAATGAGTTTTATCTGCATTTTTAATATTTACATGGTTGTAAGGGAGGAGTCGGAACAAATTAATCAATTTCCAATTAAATATGGAGAATCGCGCCTTGGATAATGACGGTAATCCCTTCCAGGATTACCCGTCATTATCCAAGGCACCACTGTATTATATAATTATTTATCTTGAAATCTATTAAGATATATTTTTCGATATTTTTTCATTTTAGCAGTTATATAAGGAAACGCTTCGGTTTTTCACTCTGGAGGACCCGGGTTCGAATCCCGGGTCCCACTCCTTGAAAATATCGGGTCCGGGCCCGGCCCGTCGTCCACAATCCGGCTGGCCCCTCCGCAGGGGTGAGAAGCCTGTGGAAGGGCTTGTTTCGCCCCGCCACTTAGTACTCTTACTGAGTGGAAAGTGGCGTCATCTGTTGACAAAAAAGTAGTCCTGTTAAATATATACATCAAAAATCCGGCAATCCTCAGGTCCCGAGGTTGCCGGAGTTTTGATTATTAACCTGTATTATCTTTTCTGTACTTTCTCATACAATTACATACTTGCATTTCAAGTTTTATTTATTGATAATTTCTATAAAAAGGCAATTTTATCAACTAAACTTTAATTTCAGTGCATTGTTAGTAACTATTCGATAACTATTAATTTTTTATTGGTTACGAATTCGCGAGAAAATGAGAAATGCATTCAAAATTCAGAATCTAGCACTACCGCGATACAAATGAGAAATATTTTTTGAACGCGATTTAAAAAATTTTAATCCCGTTGCCTTAGTATTTTTAATCTCCGAAATTTTACTTAATTTGATTGCAATCTACTTAGGCTAGCAGTGAAAGTAATGTTTCCTTTCTATAAATTTCCATTCCCATTTTTTTTATTTTGCGCTTACCACGAATTGTGATCAATAATCAATACTGTTAATTGTTCCAGAAGTTTGGACATACAGTAATCGCTAAAAGTCATTTAGTGAATAACACGTATTTGAGAATTTCTCGTTATAACTTTTATTCAATATACCACAGAACCTAAAACTGACCATATGGACATGAATTATTTTGCATGTATGTTTTAGATGCGCCATATTGTTTACCGTATTTATTTCACTTCCTTTTTTATTTTAATTTTGAAACTGTACAATAGGAGTGGGCAACCTTCGGCCCGCGGGCCACATTATTATATCTAATACCAACGCTATGTATACTTACATATTTGTACCTTCTCTTTTTAAATAAATACTTGGTAATTTTTAGGCGGCCGGATGGCCGAATGGTAACGAGTTGGCGTCTTATGCTGTTTACACTAGAGGACCCGGGTTCGCGTCCCTGAGACCGGCATCTTCTGAAAAATTTTTCGGGTTTGCCAGCCCGGCGATCTCCGTCTTTCGCCATTTGGCCTCCATCCACGCATATGGATACAGCCGATCGTGATAACTGGTCCCGCCACTTAGTAATCTCACTGATTGGAAAGGGGCGTAAAAAAGCAAAAAATAAAAATAAAAAATGATTTCATTACAGATTATCTGTCAAAGATGAAAGTCGGCATAAACATAAGACAGAAAAGGGGCGTGGTCAGTTCCAACCACGGGCTGCATCCACACCCGTGGAGGGGGCTGGATGGTAAAGGACGGGGATCGCTGGGCCGGACCCAACACCCCGAAAAAACTTTTCAGGAGTTATCACACCTGGGACGCGAATCCAGGTCCTCCTGCGTAGCACGCCATCAGCGTTACCCACTCGGCCATACGTCCACTATTTTTAGCATATTAATATACAGTACTGTATTAGATATGCAATAATACCATAAATAATAGAAATAATATACAAATACGTATTTATCCTGACAAATAATTTTAATAAAGAAAATATAAACTACAGTATTTAGCAAATAGTCTGCGATTCAGTCCTCGCCAGAAAATCGCTTTAAATGCAACATTTGTTCGGCGCCACGCGGCCATCCGGCCCGGCTCATGTCCGGCTCGAATGAGTTGATAGTTCAAAAAGTGAATGAACAGTTTATAATTTATGGGGATATATTCTGATGATTTCGTAAGTTATTTTGCTCATCCATCTTCTTTAACATTTTATTGAAATGATCCTTACTTTTTGGAACCCAGATAATATCATTATTATGATAAGATTCAATAAATTTGGAAGAATTTTTGGCCATTCCTAAATTAACCTAAAAAATCAACAAAAACACGTCTATATTGTAGACATCCAGAAGCAAATTATATTTGTTGCAAGTCTATGGTTGCAATATGTGCACACGCAAACATCCTTTGATACTTTACCATGATCATGTGCTTTACCAAAATACTGATACTAGGTAGATCGCGGTTTGATTGAACTACTCATTGCAGGCTCGCTGAAATGTTGCACTGTTTTGATCGGTTCAGCATTTTTTTTTTGCATATTTTACGCCCTCTTTCCAATCAGGGAGATTACTAAGGGTGCGGGGCCAGTTCCACCAGACCCACACTCGTGGAGGGCCGGATGGTGAAGGACAGGAATCAACCGGCCGGGACCCAGTACCACGAAAAAATTCAGGACCAGACCCGGGTCCTCCTGCGTGGCACGCCGACAGCGTTATCACTCGGCAATCCAGCTGCCTCGGTTCAGCATTAGGATCGTTCTGTTGCACGAATTAAAGCATTGTCCTTAACTAAAATGATTGTGCGCAAACTGATTTTTTTCAATCGTATTGAAAAAAATCAGTGTCTAGTTTAGAAATAACCAGACATCCTCTCATGACAATAACTGTTAACATAATTTATTGATTCCAAGAATATACATGGTGATTCACAAAGGTTGTTCCAAAATTTACAGACTTGTAGAGGATAAATTTTGAGTAAAAAAGTCTAGTCACGTTCTTTGATCTGAGGCTCCGTTTAAAAGATATAACTCTTTAAAGCTAGCCAATGATCATCGAGTATATATAAAGCGTCAGGACGCATCGCTCTCCTACTTACTACCAGGTAGTAAGAAGGTGAGCGACGTGTCTTGGCAACGCGACGCGTCGTGACGCTTTGTGTACTCGATTGTGAGTGGCTAGCTTTAAAGGGTTATATCTTTTAAACAGAGCCTCAAATCAAAAAATGCAACCAGACTTTTTTACTCAGAATTTTATCCTCTACAAGTCTGTAAATTTTGGAACAACCTTTTTGAATCACCCTATCTAAGAATTATTAAGGGGTTCCCCTGGATTCTCAATATGAAGACGGACAGAACCCAAAATATCAGTAAACTGGGGATGCAAAGCATCATTCCTATGCGAAATGTTTTTAAATTAAGAATTATTAAGGGGTTCCCCTGGATTCTCAATATGAAGACGGACAGAACCCAAAATACCAGTAAACTGGGGGATGCAAAGCATCATTCATATGCGAAATGTTTTTAAACGATCTAACCAACATATTGAAGTCGGCTGGATATTCGCATTGGAGCGTGCTGCAATTTCAGCTTGGAGATTCAGTTTTCACACCTACAGGTTGTTTTCAGCAAAAATCTGTGCCCAGCTCAAAGAATGTCATCCTTCACATGACAGTCTATTAAAGGTGTGGGCAGCCCGGGTATGTCTCGGAAGAGAAAGACTCGAGCCGCTTATTACGCAATAGAATAAAAAAACGGCAATAAAAACCTTAAAATACCAACACATCGGAAATAATTTCTTATATTTGTATAATAATAAAAACTAGAAATTACCCGCTCATATAAATGAGCGGATATATAATCTTATAAAACTGTATATAATGACGAAAAACATCTCCGAATTCGTGTACGGAATCCATCGATGAGGGAATCGTAGAATAGCATCCATTATTACGTTACAGCGCCATGTGAGTACTTTGTCTTTTTAGAGGAACTACAACTTCAATTTAATTTTTATTCTTTAATTTTTAAATTATTACAGAATTCTATCTTTTTTGAAGAACTACAATTTCGATGTTATTTCTATTCTTTAATTTTTAAATTATTAATAAATAATTTGGGCTGTCGCAGACATCCAAAAATTAGACCTTTCTAAAATAATTTTGGCTGTCGCAGACATCCAAAAATTAGACCTTTCTAAAGATATTTTATTTATAGAAATCGGTATAGTAGTTCAACCGAAAAAGGGACATCCAACCAGCCAGCCACGTTTGACTATTAATATATATGAATCAATAGTTGTCGAAATTAATGAATAAGCTTGCAAAACCCTGTTAAAAGTAGAAATCAGAAAGAACCAAATAGGATAACGTGTCGAAGTTAAGGTTGACTTGCGAATATATATACAGTATATATTTGTTTAATTATTAACTGTCTTTTCTGTGTAAATAGTGAAAACGGTTAATCAATCAACGCGTTAAGCTTTTAATTTAGATATTTTGTTATTCTTTAAGTATTTTTAATCGCAGAAATAACACATTTAAAGTTAAAAAAAATGTAAATCAAGTAATAAAAAGCGTAATTTTAAAAGAATTCAAACATATCGCTTGAATTTTTTCTTCGAATATGATCCAAAACTACTTTCGTGACAAATTTGAAGATATATTCAACGGTTAGGGCTAAGAATGTCTATTGATCTCTCATTCAATTATTATATTGTATATAAAATAAAAACTTGAGTGATATTTCTATAAATTTAAACGTTCTGATCAGTTGGCAATTTAGTTGATTAGAAATTACAGATAGTAGCAATCGATGAGCATCATTGATTGAGGTTCATTCTTGCACCTAATTAGAGAGATCCAATTGAGCATCTGGCTTATTTGCACAATCGTCACTGTGACGAATCAAAAACATCTCAAATCATATTCAAATTTGTAAATTATAAATTATGGATCAGCATAAATACTACTAAATTGAAAAAAATCGTTTTAATTTCTTTGAAATAATAAATAACTTCGGAATTTTAACCATTTTGATTGAGTTGAAACCAATACCCGTACTTTTCAGTTTTTAATGCAAGAAACTATTTTAAATAGTCAATTTTTTGCATAAAAATTGAAAATATAGGTATTGGTCAGGGCCGGCGAAAGTGACTGTGCAGGTTGTGCACCGCACAAAGGCGCTAAACTATAGATGATTTTAAAAATTCAAATAATTTTTGACAACCAGAATGACGTCACAAAACTTTCACGCGTTATATCTTTTAAACGCAGCCTCAAATCAAGAAAAGCGACTAGAATTTTTTACTCAGAATTTTATCCTCGTCTACAAATCTAAATTTTGGCCCAATCTTTTCGAATCACCCTGTATACAGGGTGAAAAAAACTTCGTCGTAAAGTTTTGTGTACTGATAGGGGGCCTCGAAACAAGTCGAAAATGTCTAATGAACATATGGTCTAAATGGCACCGTTTTAGTTATATTTTTTAAAAGCTAGCCAATCACCATCGAGTACACAAAGCGTCACGTCGTATCATGTTGCCAAGATGCGTCGCATTTGCGAAGGTCGCGTTGCACCTTTTACTACCCGGTAGTAGGAGAGCGACGCAATGCGATGTGCCGTGACGCTTTGTGTACTCGATGGTGATCAGCTAGCTTTAAAAGGATATACAGTAATTGTAAAACGGTGCCATTTACACCATATGTTCATTAGACATTTTCGATTTGTTTAGAGGCCCCCTATCAGTACACAAAATTTTACGACGAAGTTTTTCTTCAACCTGTATACAGGGTGATTCAGAGTGCCAAAATTTAGACTTATAGAAGATAAAACTCTGCGTTCGGCGGCCGGATGGTCGAGTGGTAACGCCTTGGCGTGCCGCGCAGAAGGACCCAGGTTCGCGTCCCTGGTCTGGTGCCGGATTTTTTCGGGGTACTGCGCACAGTGATCCCTGTTCTTCACCATCCGGCCCCCCTCCCCGGGTGTGGGTGCAGCCTGTGGTTGGAACTGGTCCCACCCTCTTAGTAATCTCCCTTATTGGAAAGGGGGCGCAAAATATGAAAAAAAAAAAATTTGAGTAAAAAAGTCTAGTCGCTTTTCTTGATTTAAGGCTCCGTTTAAAAGATATAACGTGTGAAAGTTTTGTGACGCCATTTCCGGTTGTCAAAAAAAATGTTTTATTTGCATTTTTAAAATCATCTATAAATTTTAACTAGTTAAAACTTAGCCTAAAAAATTTAGAGCATCGAGAACAGAATTGTTTATTAAACGCAGCATTCACTTTCGAACTTTAAAACTGCTTCCTGGTTTTGTAGTTGTGTATTGCTTACTACAGTCTTTTTGAGTGTGTTACGGATCACTATTCTTAAGCATAATAAGCAGATATGCATCTCATTTATGGGCGCACCAGGGAGTGGCGGAATGTCTGTACGGGAGGACTTTTCAACAATGCGGATGACTGTACAGTCTTTTTTATTTTTTATTTTTGAAACATCGAATATTAACATTTTATCTAACATTATTAATAAATTAAAGTTGCATTACTTTACAGTTTTGTTAATTTAAGTCAATAAACTTCCCAGTAGTCAACTTTTTCAATGTTTCTTGTCTCATGTAGCAAAACGGAAATGACGTCACAAAACTTTCACGCGTTATATCTTTTAAATTAGTAGTTCTCAAATTGTGGTCCGCGGTCCTCTAGGGTAGTGGTCTCCAAATTTTTTGACTGCGTACCCCTAAGACATGAGAAAAATAAATGGCGCATACCCCCAACTGATTGAGCAGATATCTATTGTAATTATAATGGCGCGTACCCCCAACTGATTGAGCAGATATCTATTGTAATTAGTATTTTAAAAAGGAAATAAGGCCTTATGTAATACCATTATGCAAAGTTAACAAAATTACAAAATTTAAATGATATAATTATTTGTTAAAATAATATTATAAATTGATTAATATAAATGGTTATAACAGTCGATTAACATAATTAACATAATTGACATAAAAATGTAAATGATTCAAATATTAAGTAAAGTAAAAATACATATAATTATAAGAAGAAATAATAAAACATAAGCGGATATTTCGCAGACCTCACACGTAATTATTTCGATATTTAGTTTTAATACAAGTCGGTGATCTAGTGCTTTCTAGAGTCTACAAACAATATATAAAAATTGTTTTCACTGTACCCCAGGTATCGTCTCGCGTACTCCCTGGGGTACGCGTACCCCACTTTGGAGACCACTATTTTAAATGACAGTAAATAGTAAATGCGGCTCTGTTTTCTATCGGTTCTGTCGGTAATCGGTAAAATCAAAATATACTTTGGAATTTGTCAATTATGCAAATAATATAGCAACATAAAATGGGAGAACAGTTTTTCGACAAAATGGCGAATCATTCGTCACCATTGATATAGACATCGATTTATAAACAATTTTTATATATCATCGATGGTCGCTACAACTAACTCAAACAGTGTTAGTCCAGGACCCTAAAAGTTAACAGTCCGCCCCTGACTACAGATTATTTTCTACTATTATTGTAGGAAACTGTTTTATAATATAAATTCGTTTTGTTATGCCTTGATATATATTCTTTATCTATTAGTTAACATCTGAATTAGAGAGTCTTCTTCTTCTTCTTCTTCTGTTTCTGATATGGAGGTTTTAGGTTTACTTTGTCCTCCGAGCTGTAAATTAGAGAGTCAATTATAAAAACAGTTTAAATAAACGATATGTGGAGAAAATTTGCTTTTCGGTATACATAACACAATACAATATACACTGACGGAAAAAAAAATCCCAACACCAAGAAAGAC
>AYEL01085281.1:0-14206 GCA_000484575.1 Olivierus martensii | reverse complement strand
GTCAAGGAACGGATTGTGTTCGTGAACCGAGGTACCACTGTATTTATTAATTTTATACCCACCGTTCATTATTATTTAGTTCTTCAGTAATCTAGCGTAAAACTGCTTTCACCTTTTAAAAATTAAAGCATCTTTGACTTGTAATATATAAATTAATATTTTATAACGAGTATGATATACAATGTGGGATATATATTTCACAATAAACAAAGTCGCCTCATTAAAGATCTCAATAAAGATGCTCTTCAAAAACTAAAAATAGATGTTTATGCTGACAATGATTCCCTCTTTCCTTTTAGACTCTCCATAAAAATGTATAATTATATACACATTTATAAATATTTATTGTACGGCTGATACAGTGAAGTATCATGACATGAGCATAGGCGGATTCAGAGTAGAGTATCTGGGTACGTGCCGTTCTTTGGAGAAAAACAAACACAGTACACAGCAGTGATTCTTAACCGGTGTTCCCCGAAATTATGAAAGCGAAGCTTACTTGAATGTCCTTAGCGTACTGCGCAGTAAATTAAGCAAGGGGTTTTATAACCAAATAGTGTATAAATTTTATTAAAATATTGTCTATAGAAATATAAGTTTTGTAAAATATTATTTTAAAAAATAAGTTCTGTAGTTGGTTAGCTTGTCAACAGATCGTATTCTAAAAATGAATTCTCGGAATTGACTCTTGAGGAATTTTGGATTTTTGTCTAAGCCAAGTACCCAACTCTTTCCACAAAAGCATTTAAGATTTTACCAGTTTTCGAAATCATTTGTGTGAGCTAGGCTTTTCAACATTAACGAACATAAAAGTGATATAGTGTTCCGCAAATTTTCTTTACAATCAAGTGTTCCATAACTTCGAAAAAGTTCAGAACCACTGGTATACAGGGTGGAAGAAAAGTCTGTACCCCTCCAAATAACTTGATAAATATCAGAAATCTGTTAATGCCAACAAATAGGAAGTCATGGGTGGGCTACCTGATAGTGACCTTCAAATGAGAAGTTATGAAAATGACAGTTGCAAATCTATCTCAAACTGTGATAGGGAAAATTTCCGAATTACAAACTTGTTCAGCATTCAATTCTGAACATTTTACAAAAAACTTCATCACAATCGGATGAATAATTCTCCCAAAAATGAAACATTCAGATCTATCATACGTCAATTCCTTGAAACGCCCAAGATCAGTTTGTCCACAAACTGTAATTGATGAAGCCACAAAAACTTTCGTTCTTGCATAACAACAGTAGAAAATCTTCCTGATACTCAAGGTTGTGAGGAACTCCATCTAACATCATGCTCAACTGTACTTGGGTGCTGGTGGAAGGCATTTTGTGTATAAGTTTAGTTTTTGCTTGATTAAGTTCTATCTTCAATTTATTGATTTGGGGTGTTATGTTTTGGTGTTGGTTTGTTACATGTCAAAAATAAGTGCCAACCCTTTGCATGTAAAAAATATTTTTGTTTCATTTTTGTGTGAATTATTTATCCGATTTGATGAGATTTTTTGTAAAATGGGTTCAGAAATGAATGCTGAACAAGTTTGTAATTGGAAATTTTTCCCTATCTGTTACAATTTATGAGATAGGATTTGCAATTGTCCTCATTTGCATAATCAGCATATTTGAAGGTCATCATCAGATAGCCCATCCATGACTTCCTATTTGTTGGCATAATAGATTTTTGAAATATATGATAGTTATCAAGTTATTTGAGCGGTACAGATTTTTTTCACCCTGTATAGCAATCGTTTAAATTATTAGCAATATAATTATTTTCTATGATGATGCTCTCCAATCAGTTTTTCTGAATCCACTAATGGACATGAGTATGGCTTAATTTAAATGTTTTTACTATAAAATATCAAATTTTTGTGTTTTGTACAAATATTTATTTAAGATAACTAAATTCAAAAGCAGAAACTTTACAAATAAATTTTATTAAACAAAAGTGCAAGTGCAAGCGTGCACACAATGCAAGAAAATTCTATAATCTAATTTATGTCAATATATAATACACAATATTACAATTTCTCAGATTTGGGAAACAAATTTATTAGACAAGTTAAATTACATACACAAAGGCAGTTCACTAACAAAGACTTGGAGTTACATTAGGTAAATCAGCTTCCACAATAAAACCTTATGACTACCATTATTGGTATAGGCTTGATATAGCCTACTACACTTTGTTTACTCAACAGTGTAAAGCACGATCCACTTAGTGAAAATGAATGTTCCAAATCACTGAACGTTGAGATTGACTGGTGATAAATTGATACACTGTTGGGTTGATAGAGCACACTTTTTTTCTTTCTTCTAGGAATGCATGAATAATAGAAATGTAGAAATTGGTAGCAAGGCGCTTATAAGCCAAGGCTACTTTTTTCTTTTCTTTTTTCTTTTTTTTAAAAATGGGACAATATACAGAAATGCAAATGACATTCTTCAGAAACAATGTCGGATATTTCTCATTTGCTCTATATCTACACATACAATAATACCAGTTCTACAAACATTTGAAATCATCTGCCACATATGAAATGCAAATAACACATAAAAGTGACAGACAAAAGAGAAAATGTGCAACTTTGGTTTTGAAAGATTTAGTGTAGCACATTTTGAGATGATATTTGTGTAGAAGACAAAACTGAATTACTGCACTGATTCACTTTTATCATTTCTAAAACTCCCACTGTAGAAATTATAAATTCTTACCTTGAAAAGTTCTCTTAGATATCATTTTAATTTTAAATAGTTTTGAATCTAAAATAATAAAGCATATGACTTTAAATTCTTGTGATTAAAATGAGGGTGCAATGATATATTTTGGAAGAGAGAAGTCATATGACTGAATTATTTTAAGAGGATATATCAAGAAAATAAAATATTAATAAACTTAAAAAAATTTAAATAAAATATAATTTTAAAATTCCGTCTATGGTCCCAAAATGTAAATGTATAATAATTTTTCCATAAAATTCAGAGTAAAAAGCACTGGATGTTTTTTGAAAATATGCTTACATAATTACAAAAATTATTTACAAAAATCATTATAGATTTTAATTCATATTCATTTAATTTCAGAAGAATGGTAAGGATTATAATTTATAATTTATGACAAAACAGAAAAGGACCTTGGAGAAATTCTGTTTAAATTACTTTAAAAGTTCAATGTGCATATAGCCTTATGTGAAAACTATTTTTTTTGTTTCCGACTAGGAAAGATATGAAATACTTTTAGTTATTTTTGATCAATCTGATGAATAATGTCCATATAATTGAGAATATAATTTTTCTTAACAGTACAGAGTTTGTTTTCTGATAATAAATTGGACAATATCCAATATTATAATTCAAATTTCCATTTAGTCTGAATTACATTTTTTTTGTAATAATTGATATAATTTACAGCAAACAAAAAATCATTTCCTTTTGACTAGAAATGGGAAGATAACTTTTTACAGGCAGTCAGACAATTTGGCCACGCACACACTGGCAAATTTTATAATTTTGATATTAAATGCTTGTGTAATTATTTGGTTACTTGCTTCAGACATAAGGCAATTGTTGATGCACTTGAGATATCAGCTGCCAGAATCAATATAATTGTTTCTGGTGAAAGTAAATAAAGTGTTTGCTTAAAAAGAAGTTGCAAAGAAGCAAAGCAAAGAAATTAAAGAACAAGCATTGGTCCTGTGTCACCAGTTAATCTTGTGCTTCAAAACTCCAATTATCCGTTTGATGTGCAGAGCAATCTGGCAAAATGGTGGCAGGTGCTCAGAATGATCAATTTCAATTCCATATTTTCAGGAAACTATCCCAGGAACCTGTAGCTACAGCCATGCCATCTTCTGTAACTCCCAAGCAGCTCACTCTATTATCATGACCAGCTAATACACCTTTAAGAAAAAATTGTAAAGTACATTTAAATTTTAATAATGAACTCTGAATGAATATAATATGATCCTATTATATATACCAGGGCTGTCCAACCTGTGGCCTGCGGGCTGCATGCTGCCCAGTGATATAATGAATGCAGCCCAACGCACCGCTCTTTAGGCCAACGCCTGTCAACATCGTCCTCGGGCCTATTGGCGGGCCTTACAGTATAATTATTTGTAAGTAATGTAATACATATTAAATAAGGTATCTTTAAACAAAAACACACACAAATGAAGGATGAAAATGTTGGGAAGAAAGGTTCCAAGAACCTAACTCTATATTTTCTCATAGGCACAATGGTTCAGTATTCACAAAAAATTTACAGAACATAAGTACTGCGAATAAGGAGAATCTACTGTATTTAAATAAAATTGATATTTCATGAAGGTTTTAGAAGACAGTAATAATATAAAATACAAATTTGATTTCTTTTAATTAATCTAAAAAAATTGCCATTGAATTTACTATAAAAAAATTATAGGAATTGAAATATAATGTAATTTCTTAAGTTATAAAACTTGAAAGAATATTTTTCTAAATATATGCAGTTATTTATTTTAAAATTGATTGCATGTACTTTCCAGTCAATGTAAAAAATTTTGCTACAAAAATAATAATTTTTAAAATTATTATAATAATTTAACAAAAAGGTAAACAAATTAGAGATCAGAAAAGATATTCTAAATGTTGAAAAAACTTTTTGTAAATTAAAAGAAATTCTGAAAAACTTAATTTTTACATATTTTATTCAGTAATATTTTAGAATTCATACAAAAACATTGCAAATCATTTCCAGATTTTAAAAGATTTTCTTAACTGAAATAAAAATTAAAGTCTATCACTAACTCAGAAAACTGCTTGATATCCGGTAACATGAAGTTCAATATCATTCAAGCACAAACCAGAAGTCAAGAAAAACAAGAACTTTTATTAACAAAGTAAAAACGTTTTTGATATACCTCTTATACCATCTTCAGTTACAAGCACATTAGAATAATATAATTTAAAAAAGGTTCTAGAATAGAACTTCTTTACATATTTCAAAAATTAACATTTTTGAAATAAGAAGAACGGTTTGGGAGAAAACATAAAATAAAATATGTAATATTTTTAAATAGTCATTATAACAACTTATAAAACTAAGATATTACGCAAAACACAAAAACAAAATATTTCTAGTATACAGTAGCCGGACTGCTACATACAAAACACAGGTTTGGCAGACCATTATTAGTAAACAAAGGGATGTAAAACACTCATAAATGTTATGTTATTCTAATGTGCTTGTAACTGATGATGGTATAAGAGGTATACTGAAAATGTTTTTACTTTCTGTAAATAAAAGTTCTTGTTTTTCTTGACTGCTGGTTTGTGCTTGAATGATATTGAACTTTATGTCAAATAAAAATTGTGTTGTTAAGAGAATCTTGATTGTATCTACTGATCTTGGATACTATCTACAGCAGGGTTGTCCAACCTGTGGCCCACTGCTATAATGAATGCAGCCCAACATAAAATTGTAAACTTCTTTAAAACATTGAGATTTTTATGTACTTAATGAAGTTTTTATTATTTAAATACCTTTATTTCCTACAATATCTCCAATATTTAAATTTCCTATTTCCATTTTATAAAATATTTCTTATTTCAGTAATTAAAATTTTTTGACCTGCTCAGTGATTAAAAAAATTTCTGAATGAAAAGTCAAAAATTGACTTTATTTCCTACAATATCTCCAATATTTACATTTCCTATTTCCATTTTATAAAATATTTCAGTAATTAAAACTTCTTGACTTGCTCAGTGATTTTTAAAAAATCTCTGAATGAAAAGAAGTCAAAAATTATTATACTATGACATTTTTTGCCTATTTGCCATGGTGGATACATTATATTGTATATTATTTACTAACTTTTTTGCTTAACAACTATCGTTAGAATTAGTATAATTTGTGTGGGGCCTCAAGCAATTTTTTTCCTTCAAATGTGGCCCAAGGAAGCCAAAAGGTTGGACACCCCTTATCTACAGTAATGTTACATTTTCAAAAAATAGTTACAATAAAGAAAAAATTAATAAAATAAAATATAAATGTATTATGTTTAAAAAATAACAAACAAACAATGAAATTAGTGAGGTACTTTTAAAGATTTAATACCATTAAATCTTCTCATAAATATATTGCACTATATAGTAGTGGGCCAGTTAGGAGCCATCACATTTTGGATCAATAGTAAGATCTGAAATTGTCTAAAAACTGAAGAATGGAAAATTGTTGTTTTTCCATGCAATTGAAATATGGGTTTACATCATATTAACATTTGAAAAATAGAATGTTAGAAAAGTTTCCTCAGTTGTGATTTAATACACAATACAATTTTATAATTTTATACATTAATGTTGCAACAATGCAATAAATTGAATTAAATTATTATGATGAATATTAATTTTGTTAGCAATTATTAATAGTAATTATTACATTTATTATAAATTGTTAATATGACATTTTATATCATTTGTTTTATCATTAACAATATATACATTCTAATAGTTTTTTTAACATAATAAATGGGATTTGTAAATTTATATGTAAAATTGTATGTAAAAATTTACATATAATTGTATGCAAATTTATATGTAAAATTTTACTTATGGTTTCAAGAATGAAAAATATACAAAAATTTGAAAACTATATGTTGCTAGATTTTCTTAAAGTATATATCTTTCTTCTGTTTTGTTTAAATTATATAAAAATTGATCTGCCAATTATGATGATAAAAAAATTTTAACAAATACATTAAAACTACTACTATTACTACCAATTCAATTTTCAATTTAGAAACTGTATTGAAAAATCAATCAAAAAAAAAATTAATTTGATGATCAAATTTTTTCAAATTAACAAATCTTCAACTGCATTAAATTTTTCAAATGCAAACTAATTAAATAAAACTAACTATATCAGAATTTTAATCCATTCTTTATGTCAGTTCTTAAGATTTATATTTTCTGAAAAAATATATTTTTTGTTAACTTTTATAACAATGTAAATTATTATTAGTCAGAGAAATAATAAACATATTATTTAAGAAATTTGCAAATAAATCTTTATGAATCTGTATTAAAATAATTTGCATTTAATGTATTATTCTTTGAAAAAGGTGTATAAATAAATAAATCTAAAATATCAATGTTTAAAAATTTATTTTAATATAAGATCTCAATTTAATGAAATGAAGGAATAGGGCTATCAATTAATAGCAGATGCCTATTAAATTACAAAGTTTTCATATGCAGTAGGTTCCCAACTTATGCAATTAATTTGCAAAAAAAAAAAAAAAAAACACTTAAATTGAAAACTAAGTCCAAATACTTAAAAAATTAATTTAAAAAAAAAAAAAAAAAACACCACTTAAATTGAAAACTAAGTCCAAATACTTAAGAAGTGAATGAATGCATTGGCAAAGAGAATAGACAAATAAAATTTATGAGTACTTTAATCATAGATAAGAAATTCAAGGCAATAATTGATATTTTTGCAAAAATAAATTGCTTATTGAATTTTTCATTAGTGTTTATGGAAATTAAAAAAAAAGGAATTATGTATCTGCATACTGTATATCCAAAACTGTATAAGTCAAAACCATATAAATTGGAGACACTGTATCTACCATTAAATATATATAGAGCTATCCACATTTCATTTTTGGTAAAGTAAAATTTAACTTTTGATAAAAACACTATTAAAAAAGACAATTGTCTTATAATTCTAAATACTGTATTTATACAATGCAGGGTAGCCTAGAGAAATTTTCAGGTCCATGACAAGTCTACGGTTCAGAACCCCAGTTAAAAATTGCATCATTTTGGTTTAATAAAAAAAGTTATATAAAACTTAAACATTTATTTAAAAAAGTGTGCAATAAATTCAAAATTCGATATATTATATACCATACAAAATACAAGCATTGAATAAAAGGAGAATTTTTAAATTTTTATTGCCTTATCTGAAATGAGTTAATAAAAATTTAAAATCATCTATCAAAATATTGTTATATATAAAATAGTTTATTTTTACACGAGTGCTTTGGATGTCAGACAGTGCAGTCTGATTGTGGCCTGCGAACTATTAGACACATTATGTGACACTTTGATGCCCAATGGACAGATCCTTTTTGATGCTGGGCCTGTGATGAAAGTCTCAGATGTCACCCTCTCTCAGCAGCCCTGATACAATGCATATAATTAACATGTCATCAAGAACATGCTGTTTTGTTATAAATTAGATATATGTTTCTTAAAGTCCTTCTAGACAAACTTTGTACAAGATAAAAAATAAAAAAATGGGGGGAAAAAAAAAGTTTAAACTATTTTTTTTTTCAACATAAATCTCTTAGGCCTATTTCTCTGTAGATATGCCCCTTTTATCATCACACTTTTCTAATTGCAACAATTTAGACAATATCAAAATAACATTAAATTATAAAAATCTCAAAATATATTACAATCAATTATGGTCAATGATGCTGTCTTCAGTCTGAATCCCATGTTAACTATAAAACTGTAACATAATATTTAACTACCAAAAATTATAAAAACATAATTAGATATATGAAATTAAAATTCTAATTTACCTTATATTCTTTAACAAAAAACTTTCACAACTTTATATTATTAAGAAATCTTTATACTTCTATTAATTTTTCTCTTTATAATTTATCATCATTACAAAGATATCTTTAAAAAAGAGTACCTTCAACATTTTTTCAGTATTAAAATACAAAAATTTATACAATAGTATTCTTTCAAAAAAATTACCTAAATATAACTTTCTTTTACTTATGTACAAAGATCCATTTTTACATGATTGAATAATTTAATTCTTTCCTTCTGGAGATAGTAAAAAAAATGTAAATTTAGTAGCATATTATATAATCTTATTTTATAATGCTTTCTAGTGGTTTAACCTGGAAAAATAATATTCCACTAATTCTCTAGAATTTTCAAACTGTTTTTATTATTAGTCAATAATTTTCTTTGTTTTAATAAAATAAAATTCATAAAATCATCTTTGTGCATATTTCCTTTCTTGTTTTAATATATGTATTGAAATTCCGGATTTAAAACATATAGATTTAGCCTAATATATCATTTATATTCTTGTATTCTTATTTGTAATTGTCTTTTAGTTTTTCCAATATATATAGTTCATTACAAATACATTATAATCTATATACTGTATTATCTCTATTTAATAATGATTAATTAACATTTTTAGGAAGAACAATGCAAACTACAAAATCTAATGTTGGTGCTATATTAATATTCAATTATTTAAAAATGCTTTTTACTGCATAAAATATATCCTCATCAAATGGAACTGAAAAGAAACAATCTTTATTTATATCATTTGTCCTTAATTTATTTTTATTTAATTGATAATTTCCATGCCAAGTCTTTAATTTTCATAATGGGTAATTATTTAATATAAACATCCCATAAATAAAAATTTTATAAAAACACATCAACTCCAAGATAGACACTAAAAACTATCACAAAAATTTTTTGTTTTTGCTATGTTCCATCAGAGATATTTATTAACTTTAGTCTCTCTTAAATGTATTTCTTTAAATAATTAAATATTTAATATAATGTATGACAGTAAATAAAAATTTAAAAAATTTTTTCCAATTAGAATAATAGTTCTGCAAGTTTAGCATTACAAGATACAGAATTAGCAATTTTGGCTATATCTACTTTTCCATTTTCAGCATATTTTTAACATACATTTCAGCATCGGCATACAGAGTTACACTTGGGAATTATGAAATAACATTTAAATTAATAAAGGCTAATTCTTTCATTATTAAATTGAAATTAAAAAATCAAATTGATTTTTAAAAACAGAGTAATCAGTTCATTAACTTAAAGTTGTGGTTTACAAATTTAATATATTTAGAATTTATTTGTGGTACTACTGAATGTATGTTTAATCAAATATTTCCTTTACTAATCATCTGTTTCTGGTTATATATTCCAGTGCTAATATTTGTTATGGAATATCTTTTCAATGCTTTTACTATAGATCATATTTGAAGAGTTAGGTCTTTCTATTTGACCTCTTGGAGGAAGATCTTTTTATTCGACTAAAAATTTATCACAAATTTATAATATTCTTTATGCAAAACTGAATTTTTTGATTGAGTAATTAATGAATTCAAGTATTTATTTATTTAAATTATTGTAAATTTTTGTCATAAAATAGGGGCGGGCAACCTCCGGCCCACGGGCCACATTACTATATGTAATACCAATGCTATGTATACTTACATATTTGTAATTTATTATATCTAATACCAATGCTCTTTTTTTTAAATAAATACTATTATCATCAATTGTTTTTGTTTTGGCTTGTGGCCCATCATAAATTTTCCTATATAGCCCCCTACAAAAAAAAGGTTGCCCACTCGTCATAAAAGATTAAAAAACTGTGATAATAGAAGAATTGATTGGTATTTACTCATGCATTTATTTTATTTTTTAATTCCACTCTTCTACCAGATGCAGTTATGTTCATATACTTTTCCTAATAAATAAAACAATATTGAAGCTTCAAACTATCAGTATAGAAGAGAAATTAAGTATGCATAAAAACTTTCCATCAAACTTCCATCATTCATCAGGTCATAAAAGAAAAAAAAAATCATATAATCTAACATAGCATTATGGTGATATCTGTTTGTGCCATTATTACTTGCTAAATCACTAAGCAAACTTTTTAAAAACAAATTAACATAAGTAAATGTATCACATGACTATTTCCATTATTTGATTTTACATGGTTTGAAAATTCTAAATTAATAAATTAGATTGTTATTACATCAATAACAATGAACTGAGGCCAATTATTTTTAGTACATTTGATTTCTAGTGGATTCCTAAATCTGAATTTTATTCAAACCTGTTAATTAATGTGGTATATCATTTTGACTGATTATGGTTCAATATTAATAAGCTTGATTCTCTAGTATGTCTCAATAATTAATGCAAATTGGATAATATTTATGCTAATCATTACTTTAAAATATACAAAAACCACTCTCTTTTATTTGAATTTAAATCAGTCACTTTATTAATGGGTTTTATTTTCTAGTGTAGTGGCCAAAATTTAGTGTATGCAATCCTAGAAGTGAAAAATAAATTTTCAAGGATGTATATTTTTTGCTTGTCATAATATCATGCATCTCATAAAATAGACATGTATTTTTTATTTATAAGAGGAGTATGCAATTAAAAAAAAGTTTGGAGACTGCTACTCTAGTGAACAATAATAATGTGAATTTTATTCAAATTGGATATTTATATATATTATTATGATATTAGATATAATTTATATATTAGGTTGATGCATAATTCCGTAGCATTTTAAATATAGGTTTCCCCCTCCATCTTCAACAGCAAAGAAATAACAATCATTTGTAACAATCTCACTGACTCAACGTATTCACACGATAACACTCCAAAGTGTAAAAGTGACATGTAAAAACGGTAAACAAATGAACAGCAATGCAGTGTTGCTAGGCCAAATCAGAACGCTACGGAATTATGCATCAACCTAATATATAATCTCTTATTCCATTTTGGAATAGAAAAAAAAAGGATCAATATTATTTTCAAAAACCTTATGCCTCAACATTTGTGTTTCTATTAAAAAGCTAATCAACAGAAATGAGGATTTTTTATTTTTATTTAGTTTCTATAATATGGATTTACATATTTTGTGATGAGTTGAAAATGTTTTTCTTTAAGTTAACTTTATTTACATTTTTAAATAAAGTTTTGTAAAGAAAATGTAATAAATTATTTTAGATGACCCCTTGTCACTCTTTATATATATTATCATTATTATTATTGTAAGGTCCCAGGAGACCTCAATAGATAAAATTTTAGTGTCAAAAATTTAATTTCTGTTAAATAATTATTCGATTTTGTTGAAACGTCTAGAATTTGAAAATTGTTTAAAACAAAGAAGGGAAGTGAAGTATCACATGGCCCGAGACAATAGTGTAACAGAATCATGATTTCAAAAACACAGATATCCAAAGCACAAACATAATATGAGACATTATCTTTCACCTTTTTCCCGGGAAAGACAATGTCAAATAAAAGTTTCGGATGAGAAAAATTCTATCAGTCGGTGCCAAGATTTCTTCCTGTGCGGTTTTGTCAGTTTCCAGTTCTTGTTCAAATTTACTTCCTGTGGTTCAGAACTATCACTGGTTACTCCGAGAAGGTCTTCACCCTCGTGTTATTCACAGAATTCAGTGGAAGAAGGAAAAGAGAATCGTGTGTGAGCAAGAGACTAAAGACAGTTTATAAAAAGGACCAAAGACTGTTGAAAAGAAGGAAAGATGAAGAAAGCCATTGCTTTCAATTTCTTTAACATTATTTTATAGATACAGGTATTTATCCTTTGAAATGGCATGTACTACAAAAATCGCTCTCAATAAAGATCCTTGGTTAACTTAAGCCGTCGTAGTTGTCATCACTGTATCAAAAGATTTCGTTCACCTATTTGAACTCACGCAGCAGCCACATACGACCGTGTTAGGCCTAACAGCCTGTTTAATTCCTCTCGGTGGATCCACATTATTTAATAATATTTGCTTGTTTCCCTCATCTGAAAGACTAAATTCTAATAAATGGATGACTTTAGAATACAGTGGGTGAGTTAACGAATAGTTCAGATAACGAATAAATTGGATAATGAACACTTTTTCAAAAGATTTTTATGTTCGGTTTACGAACACATATTCAGATAACGAACACTTCACAGAACAAACTATGGGACCCGCGGACTGATGGAATGACAGGTCAGCCTGATGGCTACATGGTAAAGCTGTGGTTTATCATTCTGGAGATGATCATATTAGCCAGCCTATGATATCAAGAATCATTACAAATGTTTGCAATGCATTTTGTAGAATATAAACAAAATACATCAATTTTCTACTAAATGATTTGTGCCCATTACAGACTATTAAACAAGATAAATCATTATTATAAAAATATATGCTTATATATATATATATCCATATATTATTGTTATACCTGTTGAAACCCATCCTTCCGGTTCACCCCATCATGGGTATTGATCAACATGTGATGATGGTGGCTCTATAAGTAACTGCCTCCAGATAAAAATATTCCATGAGGATATTTTGGCTTAACTAACCTAACGGAATGACAGGCTTAGGCCTTGCGTGTCCATGGACTTATGGATAAGGATGGAAGAACAGTAATTTTTCCTGATTAAAATGAACTCAGACAACATAAAACAAATCAAAGATTTATTAAAGAAGGTAAGAGAGAGATTTTACAATAGTTTGGTCTTAGAAATGGCACCCATACCAGGTTGAGGTCAATAGGCTTGGGGATCTCTACCATGATAATGCTATTAATCACTTCCGAAAAATCCTGAAGAGAGAAAAGCAATCAATATTGGACAGATTCTTTATCGGAAAATAAACATACACAATCTTCAATTTCATTTATATGTATATATTATTGTTATTACATATAAATAAACGTAAATAAAAAATTATATAATTTCTTACTACGTTTTTTTGGGTCTTCGGAACAAATTAATAAAAATTCCCATAAAAACCTATGGTAAATTGATGATTGGTTAACGAACAATTTGGATAACGAACATTGTCTTGGAACGGATTATGTTCGTTAACCGATCACCCATTGTAATTAAGATCTATATAAATGATGTTAAGTTTTTGCTAATTCCAATCTATTGTCATTTAGAGTAATTTAATTTCTCTAATTTCTCTGCACTAAAATTTTACTATTTTCTATTCATTCAAAGTAGCTAGTAAGATGCTTCTAATTTGTTGTTATAATTTATTAGGGAAGTATGAAAGTATATTTTTTAATAATTAAATTATTTCTAGTTGCAGTAAACCAATAAGAAAATATAAATTATTGTTGATATTCTAATGGTAATCTTATTCAAAAATCATTTATGGATATCTTAAATATTCATATAAAAATTTGTAGTTTGTTAAGACATGAGCGATATTGATAAATAAGTAGATATTTTAGTATAAACAAACATACTTGCTCAAACAATAGAATAATATTTTGCACTAATGATAACAGACAAATTAATAGTATAGATTCAAATTGATGAATAAAAAAAAAAAATTATTATAAAAATTTAGTATAAATAAATAATAATTTTATTTATAAT
>AYEL01085276.1:0-20630 GCA_000484575.1 Olivierus martensii | reverse complement strand
ATTCGTTTTTTTTGTCGTTTCAATCTAACACTTATTCGTCACTTCTAGTGATAAGTTCCGGTTTCGTTTGTGCCAGTTTGTTATTTATTGTTAGATTGTGTTTGTAGCTAATTAGTTTAAGTTAGAACTTAGTTAAAGACCTGAGCTCAGGCAGAACTCTGGAATTTGCAGAGTCGCTAGCTGTTAGGTTTAGCTGATAAGTAGATAGTATTGCATCCGTCCTAATCCGCGACTTTGCATTATTACTTGCTGATAGGCTGTCTGATCTTATATTTGTATGATTTTTATATGAAGCAAGTCGGTTTTTCTACATATTTATATTAATTTTGTATGTATTAGAGTATATGTCTGATTATTAATTCTAATTAATGTTTAAATATTTTGTAACTTTGTATTCTATGCTGTTGTAATTTTTAAAAAATTTTATATTGTTCGATTTATGTTCCATAAGGTATTCTATGTAACTGAGGAGGGTATCCAAGATACCGAAAACGTTTTTACTGTTTTGATTAGTATTAAAAGACTATTTTATTAGTTTCCGACTGCTATTAGTGCTTTAATCTACTGAACTAATTTGTCATATTTATGTTCTGATAATCTTTTGGGAAGAGTGCAGAAAGTGTATCCAATATATAGTAGTTATTGTTGTTGTTGCTGTTATTCCATGTCTCTAAATTCTATTTGATATACACACGGGATTTGATATTTGTCTTTCCAGTCTTTGTCGTCCCTTAAACAATTGAATACTGTGTTCCTTACAGTAAATACTATCCTAGGAAAAAGGTTAGTATTTACTAGAAGGAAGAAAGAAATCCTAAAATTCCTAAAAATCTAGTAGATATTGAGGAGAAATTATCAGATCCAGCCCTTAAATTACAATTTGTAAAACAAAGGAGTGATGAGACAGAGATGCAATACCTAGATTTAAAGGTTAAAATAGTACTGGCAAATATGATATAAGTGTATTTAGGAAGAAAACATACCAATCTTTGTTCATTAAAACAGAAACTAATGTATGCATTTAAGATGAAGGGCATTTAAGATGGCAGCATTTCGGACATTACTACAAAGGCTAAGGACACACTGCACATCAATAAGAAACGTTGAAGAAGAACTAGCATGGATAAAAACGCAAGCAGTAAAACATGGGTATTTGCAGAACATCATTATTCGTTTATGGGACAAGATCTGTAAACCTAAACCTAAAAGAATTGAACAACAGGAAGAACAGAATAATATACTATCTTATTCTCTCGACATGAATAGTCTAACCTTAAAATACAAAAGAAAATTACAGAAAACCACTGGCGTGAAAATTACTTTTAATAGAAGAAACACCTATTTAATACAATTAGTAATGATAAAGTCAACTCCCCTATATGTTCCTGATGTCTATCAAATCCCAGCTGTTGACAAGGATTTTAACCAGCAAGTCACGTACATAGCATTTACAGAAAGGTCACTCAATAAGAGAATTCCTGAACACAAAAGAGATATAGCAAATAATACACTTTGTACAGCATTAGCACAGAAAGCTCACACCTGCAATCTTGAAGTTGATTGGAACAGTGCTAAAATTATTAGAAAAGAACCGGACCCTAGAAGAGAGAGAGTAGCAGAAACCTTAGCGATCTTTGAAAAGAGAAAAACTGAAACTAAACCAGTCAATAAATTGGACCCTTCAAATATTAATGTTTGGAAATAGTGACGAAAAGGAGCTAACATCCCCTGAACTGATCTATTTAATTAAAGACTGTATTTTAAGTTTACTTGCTATAATCCGTTATCTATATGTATATATTTTATTAACTGTTATTTTGTTTTTTGTGTTATTTTATTTATTTAGCCTATTTATTTTATGTTATGTTTAGTTAGTGCAGCTGTACGTAAAAATGTTTATTTAAATTCTGTTACTATAGTAACCTTGTTCTTTAAAATATTTAAAAGAAGATTCTAAGCGTTGTGTAAAACAATCTTTGTTCTTCTAATATTTGTTATAGTGGAAGAGGATTTATATATAAAATCGAAAGCGCTTCTAAGCTTACTGTTTTTATTGCAGTTATAGAGTTATGAAATTATTTCCTGCCATAGTGCTGTTTTGAAGAAGTTGACTTTGCCTCTGTCCCATTTTTTATTTTATTATGCACTCTATTATTTATTTATCGTTATTTTCTTATATGATTTATTATGCACTCTATTATTTATTTATCGTTATTTTCCTATATACTAACGTATTATATTTTAAATTATTTATCGTTATTTTCCTATATGCTAACATATTATATTTTAGTTTACAAATTAACTTACTTCCACCTTCTCCATCGTAGTAGGGAACAAAAAATTGAAATATGATGAAGAATATAAGTCTGGAGTATATAAAATCCCTGTACATAACATAGAAGATAATAGAAACGATATATATAGATATATATATATATAGGCACTACCACAAGAAACTTTAAAGAAAGGTTGAATGATCATAAAGACAACATATCCAAGGGTAACTTGGTTACTGCCTTGGCCCAAAGGGTTTATCAAGAAGATATTGACGTGGTATGGCAAGAGACAAAAATTATTAAAACAGTGCAAAACAAGATGAACTCAGGAATCACAGAAAAAACTGAGATCATGAAATCATGCAATAAAGAAAATGTGATCAATATTAAACAAGCGGATGAAATAAGCAATACTTGGAAATACGCAGTGAAGAAACATGGCCCCTAACCGCAAAGAATGTAATTGAATGATAATTTGATACTGTCACTCGTATTTCTCTATCAGATTAATTTTATACAAATATCAGTTCAGACAGCCTATCAGCAAGTAATAAAATAATTTTAATACCGTATAACGTTTTCGGACCTAGTACTGATCCCTCCTCAGTACCATTCAAAACTCTTAATGCCATCTCTGAAAAAATAGCATTGAAAATATTAATCCTTTGATCAATAACAATGACAATGTGCAGAGCATATCTGACTCTAGCACACTGGTATGTTTTATTACCTGTTATTTTTTTAAATTTCCAAAACTCTTAATGCCATCTCTGAAAAAATAGCATTGAAAATATTAATCCTTTGATCAATGACAATGACAATGTGCAGAGCATATCTGTCTCTAGCACATTGGTATGTTTTATTACCTGTTATTTTTTTTAAATTTCAGAAAAAAATTAATACCAAATATAGAAAAAAATTTAATGAACAAAAGATTAATATTCATTAATAGATTTTTTTATTATGTATGATCTCAAATTTTTAATTTATGTTAAATTTTCAAATTATTAAATTATAATCATTTACCTTCAACATTATTTAATTTTTTTAATGCTCTGCAAACTGGTGTTTTGAGTCTTAATTTTTTCCCTCTATACTTAATAAAAGTGACCCTAAAGAAAAATATAATTATAAAAATTTTATCTAAACATTAATACAGAAAATTATCAAAATTATTCTGTTTTTAACATAAAAATATTATATAATTTCATAAGATATGTGCAGTACTGATAATTATGTACAATTCCTGGTTTTGTGATCACTGAAATGATAAAATTAACTAGTCACAAAATCTAAATATGTTCATCAAAAATAAATATCAGAAAAAAATTTTATTTCACAATATGACAGATACATTATTCTTATTATCTAAACAAATAATGCTTTTCAATATACAAAACTAATTAGAATATAGAAATGAAAGAATTGATAAGGAATTAAAGAGAATAATTAAATATTTCAAAATAAATATTAATTATTATTATAATTCTTCTACTATTGTATGTTAAAAAAATCAATTTGTAATTTTAATAAGAACTGAATATATTACAGCACTGACTTTTTATTTTTGCTTTTTTCTGTTACAATGTTTTTTATTGTATAGCATAATTGTTTTATTGTATTAGCATTAGCATTTATAAGATATTTTATTATATAATTATTTCAAAGATTATTTTTCTATGAGACATTACTAATTTGTTATACTTTTATATAAGTGTTCTCTGTTTATGAGTTCTCACTTAACAAGTTCCTAAGATTTTCATCAAATATCAAAAAAATTGAAAATATGAACCTTAATTGTAATAAAAATATGATGAACATTCATAAAAAAGAATTTCAAATCATATATGTACTATATAATACAGTATAACTGGATTTATAGCAAAAACTTTATTGTTTGCTCCAAAATCAGAAAATTAGTAGCTGAAAAATGGAGGTAATGCATTATCTAGTTTTACTGGTATATTATGTAAATAACTTCCATTCCAAGTTTTTGTTTAAAAGGCACTAGTTCATTTGTATAAAAGATCATCTATTTAGCTGTTGATAATGAAAAAATAAAAATTCTTTAACATTTATATGATATAATAAAAAAGAAATTATTTATAAGTTGCTTGATTTTAAGGGCTATATTTTCATGTATTTAGATAGATAAATTATTTAAACTACAATAAAAATAAGTAAAGTGTCAACAAAATCTATTTATTTTGATGACCTTTACTTATTTTTATTGTGGTCAAATTATATTGATGAAATTCATGGAATACTGATTTTAAAATTGATTCAGGTTTGCGTGTTCTTACTTAATGAGCAATTTCTACATCCAAATTACTCATAAAAAGAGGAACTAACTGTAATTAGCAACAGGATAATTATACAAATGGTGTTTTATCTTAAAACAATAACTGATATATCAAACATTATTTTAATGGAAATTTTTTTTTTTTTAATTTTCAAATAATAAATTTGATTTTCTGACATGCTTTTCTATTACTCTTAGACTTATAAGTTAGTAATAGACTTATATTACTATATAAGTCTTTTACTAACTTAAATTAAATTCCCCTTCTTCACATACTTTCTAGATATATCATTAATCAGTTCTCGGTTTCTAATAACACAGTACTTAATTTTTCTATTAATGTAGTTCTGAGCTTCTACCTAACATGAAATGCGGTGGATTACTTTCACACGTTGAAAGGTCTGTTTTTTCTACATTTTCACATAGATTAAGTTGGAATGGTTCTTTGCTTTCTACATTTTGCTTTTAATTTAATCTTGGCCTATATGGCTTCCTTACTACCTTTATTTGAAGTGGAAAGGGGCAATCAAAATTTAGCCACCAAGCTTACCATACAAAAGAAATAGGGGCAATCAAAATTTAGCCACCAAGCTTACCATACAAAAGAAAAAGAAAGAAAGACATGCTTTTCTCTATTTTGATGAATCTCCTTAGAAATAAAGCATCTTAGCAAACAATGTGAAGAATATAAATATAAAATTTCCTCAAACTATCATAATAATCATGACTATTTTTTTATATTATAATTGCTTTATTAACAAAAAATTCTTATTATTCTTTTTCTTATACAAAATGAAGATGCAATAAATGATATAAAATTTACAAGATTTAATCATGCAAAATTATTAACAAATATATAAAGACAAATACTTTCTGTCTTAATACAGACAGATCACCTTTGAATTGTTGCTACACTCAACTTGAAAATGGTCTCTCTGTATTGAGAAAGTCCTTGTTTGTCTTTATGTATTTGTTAACAATTTTGTATGATTAAAATCTTGTTAATTTTGTATCATCATTTATTGCATCCTTATTTTGTATTTTAAACAGGATGAGTATTTATAAGCCAGTCCTTTTCCCTAAATAGCAAATACAATGCATGATATTAGATCAAATTGAAATTTTACTCAGTGATGAGAGAAAACATCTGGCATACTGAACCTAATTTGAAATGGCAGTATTTTTTTTTTAATTTGTTTGTATTTCCTTGAATAAATATTGGTAAAAATGAAATATTGAAAAATTTAGAAAATAATCATATATTTAATAGTATTGATCTATATTTCTTTTCCTATAAAAATCTATTTCCTTGACTGATTTCATTGATCAACAATGAAAAAAGTAATTTATTTGTCAGAATTTTTTAAAATCTTAGACCTGTAAATTTTTATAATACATAAATTTTTAAGATTTTAAAAATTATCTTAAAAATCTTTTATTTTCTTAAAAATTTATGTACTATTGTCATTATAAAACATTATATATATAATTTCTTCAGTTTAAGAAATTGTATATATGATGTTATATATACAATTTCTTCAATATATATATATATTATATATAAAAAAGAATTGTATATATTACTCACCCTAACTTTACAAAAAAGTACCATAAATAAGCCTTAATAAAAATGCAGAGGCTAATAATTTAAAAATTATATTTAAATGTTATATGACAGACTGTTTAGCTGCTTCAATAAAATATACTGAATTGGTTTACTGTATATCTAATTTAATGTGTGTGTGTGTATTATCTCCTAAGCTAAAATAATGAAAATTAGAAACTAAACTTGCTAGCAATAAATCATACTACTACTAACTTTCCCATCTACAACAAAAAAATTTTTACAAGTAGAAAAGTATAAAGAATATAAGTTGTTTGTTATTATATATAAAGTATTTATATATAACAACAAACAACAAAATATCTAGATCGTTCCATATCTAAGCTGTCAGAACTTTTAAATTATCTATTTTTATCTTTTATTTGTATATATGTATACATATATATATATATATTTTAACATATTTTTTTAGTCTTTGTATTTTATAATGGAGGTCATTACATTGTTTGAATGACGGAGCTAATAAAAAATATTTGTATGCATCAATACAAAAATTTATATATTACAGCATGAACTTTTTATGGAATTCTCGTAACAATGCTATTATATGCAAAAAAAATTCTAGAACAACAATTATTTTGTAAGAGATTACTGAATAGTTAAAAGCAGAATAGAATTATGAAAAATATAAAACCAAGATTTTAAATATAAATTAAAAAAATAAAAATATTTAAATACATAAACAACAGTCTTAATTCACACAATCTATATAAGCCAAAATGCTTTCAAAGGAATAAGAGAGAAAACATAGTTGAAATAATAATATGTATTATTCATAATACAAATTACATCCAAATTCAAAAAAATTTAATGCAGAAATTATTTTTATATAAAAATTAGTTAAAAATATTTGTAATTGTTGGTAATGTAATTATTTATTAACATGAAATTGATATTGAATTTCTGTATTATACATTCTAAATATTGTTGTTGAATTTATCTTGAAAATTCCATTAGTAAAGAAATAAATTTTAATACAAAATAAAAATAATAAAGTATGGAAATAAACATGTCCAACTTTATAAAGTAGCTTGTAGATAATAAGTAATAAACTGAAACATCAATGACATTCTTAAAATTTATAAAATTAATATTTGATTGATCAATACTGATTTATGGATGAACTATTATTATTATTATTACTAATACAGTATAACCTCAATTTAATAGGCCCTATTTTAACAGATTTTAGATGTTGTGGACAAAATATTTGGACTAAATTTTTATTTTATCCTCAATGATCATTTAAAATTTATTTTTAATCATCAATATTGATCAGGGCAAAAATTAGTGAGTACAGTAAATTAGCTGTAAATTTTTATTAAATAATTGAATATTAGAATAAGAATATATATTTGTTAAATTTTTCTTATTCTAATATTCTGTATTGTATTTTTAAAATATTTTCACTATGGAATGCCTTCCTCTTATTAGTCCATTAAACCAAGGTTTTACTATATATTAAAAAATATAAATTCATTCAAGTTCTTAATGTTTGGATACATCTAGTTGTTTTCACATTTTGTGTTATTAGTATTTTTTATAAACATTTCCAATATTAAATTAAAACAAATAAAAAGAAATAAGTAATATGTATATTTTCTTATTGTAATGCATTATTAAGCTATTAAATTTAAATTATAGGAATAACTTACCCATTGAAAACCAACTCATTCAATTGTTGTCTGTTCTTTTCACTCAAACCTAATTTGACAAACAAACAAATTTATTTAATATCTTAATCAATAAAACAAATATACTAATTTTTGTTATTTTTGCTAAATATATAATCTCTAAAATTTTATTGCTTAAAATAAATTCATTTTATTAGGTGACTTAGAAAGCTTAAATATTTTTATAATTTCATGCAATATCAAAAATTCAAAATTATATTAAAAAGTTATTAATTTATATATATATAATAAAAATAAAATGAATACTCACAACCGCCAATTTTTTTCCGTAATTCAGCATAATTAATTAGACCGTATAGTTCTTGTGTTTGTTTTTTTACATCTATAATAAAATATTCATTATTTTATATAATAAAGCAAAACATTTATTACATAAACTTGAAAAACTAAGTTTTGACAGCATTATAATTATTTTTAACAAATATTTATGAAAAATTATTTTATTTTCATCAAAACATTGTTGTTCTTCAAGTTCATTTTTTTTTATATACCAATGAAAATGTTGAAATTTCACATCCTAAAATAATTCAAACAACTTATATTTCAGGCTTAATCATATTTTGATAAAAATTGTCATTTTGTAAAAAAGTAAAATTTATTAAAAAGATCATTTAATATTCACCATCGCCTATGTCCAAATATTTAGATATTTTATGCCATGTTCTGTAATAAAAATGGCGCACTTGATCTTTATTCTTAATCATGTTAGGAGGAACTCCTTTTTTTCTACTTCGTTGAGCAATGTAAGATTGAATACTTTCAAAATCTTTTCCATACTGTAAATATGCAAAAAAATATTTTACAGTATTACATAAAATTAGAATTTTGCATAATACAGTATTTTATAAGGTTAAGCATTCTTTTAAAAATCACAGGAAAATCTTTTTTAAAATGATCTAGCTTTCATGAATTATATCATATGCAATATTTTATTATATATATTGTATTTAACAATAATTAAGTTTTGATCAAAATTATAACCTGAAATAAATCACTCGTTACATTGTGTTAGCTGTTTTGTAATTAATTAATTTTAAGTTAGAACTTAGCTTAAGACTTGAGCTCAGGTCGAACTCTGGAATTTGCAAAGTCATGAGAACCGTTAGGTTTAGTTATAATTATTAGTATTGCATTCGTTCTAATTCGCAACTTTGCACTGTTAATAGTTGTATTTGGCCTATATACTTTTCTTCTCACTCAAGATCTTTATTCATAATTGTATACTGTATACACCCAGTATTTTATATTTAAAAAGTGATCTTTATCATTCCTGATCACATTGAAGAGTACATTCCTTCTATTAATGCTAGTGTTTTTTTAGTCTCTTTAGATTAACTATAGGTTCATCTAAACCAGATCAAATTCTCTTTCTTCATTTTATAGACCAGGAATATTAATTTACTTTGGTCTCTTTAATTGAACTTTATGTATGTTTCTCCTTAATTTTAAGATGTTACTGTATTTATGTTTGTAGAACTGAACATGATCTAGGATTCATTCTAATTCTTCATTTTTGGTTGATTGTGTGTTACAATGTGTATCAACTCAGTTTAATAATGCCCTAAATGCTGCCATCTTATGCAGTAAGACCCTGTTTAATGTGGGGGATACGTTCCAAAAAATCCAAGCACTAAATGAAACAGCATTAAATGAGGCCATCTTAACACACAAATAATGGGGATAGTTGAAACAGGATAGTAAATAAAAAATATGTATTATAATTATTTTGTAACATGTATTATTACTATTGTATTACATTAATTATAGACATTGTAACATGTATTATTACTATTGTATTACATTAATTATAGACATTTTATTATTGGTAACATGTATTATTATTATTGTATTACATTAATTATAGACATTTTTTTATTACTATTATTGACTTGTATTCATAAATCATTCACGAAAGTCAAAAATATTCGAGCAAATAATTTACACTTGTGATGTAGATGTAAGAAAGGGGGAGGCATTACCCTAGCACTGCAACCACCACATTTGTGATGAGAAAGGTTCTTCCTCATTTGACACATTGGTGTTTTCTTGTTAAGAAGTCATCTAATGTCATTTGCCTTTTTCTCTTTTGTTCAACAAGCAATTGTGAAATGCAAAATATCGCACCCATGAAACTTCATCTGCCTTTGAACTTCTATCAAAATTTGGATCATTTGTATAAACTGATCTATAATTTCCATAATAGCAGTTAAACTTGTTTCTTTTATATATACTGCACTGTACTGATATCAAACACACTGCGAGATGGCATAGGAGAATCAAAGCAACAAATTCATGTGATTTCAGATTTATGAATTGAGCCAAATAAAATCTTTTTTGGTTCAATTTATAAGCTTGTTGTTATGTGATATTTGAAATTTCCAACAAATGAATTGAACTGATGTTTTTACATACATAAATATTTCTAATATTATAATACCTATTGAAACTTTATTAGAACAAACTAAAATATAAATTCAATACAAAACTAATATATAAATTAAACATATATTTTTTAATAACAAATTTGTTTATCATTTACAGAATGAAATAATAAAATTAATTGCTCTTTACTTTCATAAATAAAAGAATAAAATTCTAGATTTATAAAAACTTACATGTGTTGGAGAAGCAGCATCAGGCTGAACACTCTAAAAATTAAAATGATAACAAAGTTTTAATAAATTCATTATTATTTCAACTATAATAAAAAATCATACATACTCTATTAGAAATCATAAAGTAAGACAATATTTCAGAATTTTGGTATTTGAATAATTATATTAAATTACTACAAATATGTAAATCTGTAGTAAAGTTAAATTAAGTTTAAGCAGTTATCATTTCGATATGCCTAAATTTTTCCAGGCAAACTGCCTCCTCCGGTGCACTTCAGCTGTTGGTTTTTCTCCAATGATGTACTTCCATTGGTTTTTCCCAATGGCTGAGGTGCGTCGATAGCATGTCTACCCCCACACTTTCTTTCTTGTGGGAGTGGAGATATCAGAATATTTAGGTTAGATCTGGTTGGTATTACTAACACCTTCTGTCCTATCAATTCTTTAACTGAGTGACTGTGATATGTTGATTATAGATATAAATCTAGTCCTAAGTTACTAACACACTAACACTTTATTTAATTAAAAAATAAAATAAAAAATAAAAAAATAAAAATAAAATAATAAAAAATAAAAAATTATCAGTTTTAGGTATTAACATAGTTATAAGTCTTTTATTAACTTAAAAAAGTTTTCTCTTAACATACTTTCTAGATATACTACTAACATAGTTCTAAGCTTCTACCTAACTTTAAATAGGTTATCACTACTCCTCTATACAGGGTTACTCTCACATGTCATCACATAGGTTAAGTTAGAAGGGTTCTTTGCTTTTTCTATATTTTGCATTTAATTTTGGCCCACAACAGCTCCCTTAGTATATTTGAGTGGAAAGGGGCAAACAAAATTTAGCCACCAAGCTTACCATACAAAAGAAAAGATATGCCTAAATTACTACATAGTAACTTATTTGCATTATTTATCTTGTAATATTAATCTACTCTCCACATATTATTTTATTATATTATGTATTATTTTTAGTATTCTTCATATACAGGTAGTCTTGACTTAAACTGTCTCGAATTATGACAAATTAGAACTTACAATAGCGAATGACATCAATAAATTCTGCAACTGGTCAATGCAATTGACTTGGCTTTGATTCCCAGACCCAATAATCTGATATATGGAAAGTGTCGTTTTTGCATCAGATTCTCATAGTTTTATGTTTTTTGTGCACTTTTGAATTTTGATTACTCATGTTTGACATTCTTTTATTCTTTGGTGTATAACAGATGAAGGCTTAACTATGGCTGAAAATGTTTTATATTTAATAATAATTTGTTTTTCCTTATTAGTGTCACATAAAACTTTAGACTGAAATGCAATGAAACTTTAAAGATCCTTTTGATTTGAGTTTCTATGAGTTGAACTTAGACTTTGTGACTATTATTAAATAATTTTTTAAAATAACAATTCTAAAAAAGTATTAAAAAATTCAAATATCACATAATTTTATAACTTATTCAATAGATGGCACTATGTGTCTACCTGAGATGTTGGCTTTCTGGTAGATTAAAATTAGGTTTCATCTTTCAGACAATAATTAAGCATTATTTAATAAGTAAGAAAGATATATAGTAATTAACATAATATAAAAATCAATAAATTATACAAACATCTACCATTTTAGATATCTATATATTTTTTAATCAGCGATGTTTATGATGTGATGCTGTTTCTCACACATGAAAATAAAACTGAATATTTTCTGTCTAACCGGCTATTTACCACTGGATAGTTTTATCAAATGATTTTAGAAAAATTCAGCAGAGATGAATGAGTAGTTGATCGTCAGTCAGTCCAATTACAGACATCTTTTCATCCATTTATCTTGGTTGACAACTCATGCTTGTAATCGAAATACCAAAATATGCTAATCCTAAATATTTTTACAAGATTTCTCAGTTGGTTAAGATGTTTTTTCAATCTATAATTAAGTGTCAAATTTAGGCAGTTCTATTAGTGAAAACATTCACAATGGATACTATATTAATTAAGAACTCTTATTAATTAAGAAATATGTTCTTAATTAATAAGATAAACTTTGTTAATAATGATATTAGATAATAGATTATTAGATTAATTAGATAATTAACCTAATAATTAGATTAAATTTTGATAGAATTAAATTATAAAATCATCCATCGATCACCAACATATTCTTTTATTGCTGGCATAGCTGCAATGGGTTTACTAGTATTTAATAAATTTTAGTTTGTTTTAATGCTGCTACAATGCAGCTGGTTCATTTATTCTAGTCATAAATTTGCAATATTTTTCCAATAACAATAATACTATAATAATTTTAAAACTGTTAAAGCAATATTACTCATAGAAAAGATTTTAAAACTGCATTAAAAATAATTTATTAGAATTGGCATTAGAAGTTCTGTTCTAATTTTGAACTCATTATGTAACTGAAACTGACCTTTGGGTTAAAGTCAAAAATGCTTTTTTGTGATTAAAGATTTGTTTCTTGGAGTTCAGTTATGTTTTTATGTGTTTTCATTGATAAAAGATTCAATTATTAATACAATTAATTAATTATTAAGACAATAGAGATTGTGGCACTGAAAGACAAATTTAATAAATTATTAAAAATTTATTAAAACATATACAATTTGTAATGACAAACTGTATATTTATTGAGTTAAAAGAAGACCAAGTTTATTTATATATCCAGACCCAATTTGGATCAGAGATGCATTTTTGAAAAATGCAACATATACTGAAATGACACAAATTGAATTAAGAATTTCCATAAGAAACCATCTAACTAAGGAAAATAGAAAACATGCACAACTATTTTCAATTAATATAAAATACACACACTAGTGACACTTCCAATATGTACACTTACTTTATACTGGGAGTGATAACTAAATGATGCACTGTGCTGATACTAAAGGAAAAAGAATATTCTCATGAATAACTAGTAAACACTTAGCTATACAAAACTGCGTATTCTGATTATAACTCTCAATAAAATAGAACAGCACTGAATTGCAGCATAAATTAAAATATTTTATTTAATTAATCTGCGCTAACGTTTTCAGCTAGACAGCCATCTTCAGGCGCATTCAAATCAAAACGTTCTAAAAAAGAATATACCGTTGCTTTGACGATATTTTACATAAATAACAATGACATCACATATAACAAGAAACGAATGGTTACATCTTTGGTTATAGTTACAACAAAAAAATTTTTTACATAAATATAATACATACTTATGTAAAAAATTTTCTTGTTGTAACTATATCCAAAGATGTAACCATTCGTTTCTTGTTATATGTAACGTCATTGTTATTTATGTAAAATATCATCAAAGCAATGGTATATTCTTTTTTAGAACGTTTTGATTTGAATGCGCCTGAAGATGGTTGTCTAGCCGAAAACATTAGCGCAGATTAGTTAAATAAAATCTCAAAAATCTCAAAATCAGCTCTAGAAGAGTAAGTAATTCACACAGATTTATTTCTGCAAAACGTTTTCGGATTATCTTTAGTCCCTCTTCAGTGCTACACTATCTGTTATCATCTATTTGTAGAACAGAACAGAGCTGATTTTGAGATTTGAAGAAAAGCAAGTTGTGTTCTGTTTATTTATTTATAAGTTAAATAAAATATTTTAAATTACGCTGCAATTCAGTGCTGTTCTATTTTATTGAGAGTTATAACTAGTAAACCTTCTTTAATTCCTGCTTATACTCCTGTAAAATATTTTCAATCCAATACAGCACTACTAGCAGTTAAGGAAAAAACTCTATTTCAATATGTGCAAACGTTTTCAGCACAACGGCCATCTTCAGGCTACACAAATTAGAAGCAGAACAAGCTTTTTCAAAAATTCTTGTATTAGAACAATGTAAGAATTTTTGAAAAAGCTTGAACATGTTGCTATCATTACAAACAGCAACAAAAAAAGGGGAAAAAGAATAAAAGTAAATTAAATTAAAAGAAAAAAACACACATAAGATATTTGGCTAAATGGTCAGAGTTATAAAACTGACAAATGTACCATTTTAAAACCCTATACAAAATTAAATGGATAAATATGTAAACATAACCCCAATTATGTACAGTCCTAATGGGGCACAACACTAATGGCTCATAGTGGTCTAGTATTTTTTTACTGTATTGCATACTTCTATGGGGGTGAGGGTTCAAATATCCATCCTTAGTTTATAATGTCTTCTCAGTTTTTTCTTCCTATTATTCTGATTGATTTGGCTAATAGAGCCCGTGTTGGTGTTAATTTGCCTTATAATCTTGGCTTCATCCCATTTGATTTTAAGGTTTTTGTGGCCAAAGCTGTGGATAATTTTGCTTTCTCTATGTCCCCTCTTGTGCTCTTTTATTCTCTGGGCTAACCTTCTTTTTAGTTATCCCTATGTACACAGTTTTCCAATGTGTCTGCTTGCCTTCAACTGGGATTCTATATACTCCTTTCTTCTCTTCCTCCTTGAACGGGTCCTTGTCATTTCTCAGGATATTAAAAATTGTCAGGCTTCTTTTCACTACTAATTTCTTTTATCTTTTTCTTGCAATTCCCTTTATAACATTAAGACTCTTTATATTATATGATACCGATATGAACTCATCTTATCCTGTTACTACACTCCCTGTTTGCTTGGGTGAGATGCATAGATTCCACTCGACCGACCTCTTTATTTGCAACAGAAAAGATCTCCAGTTTAATCTTTACTAAAAGCACTATACAGCAGGTGCAAAACAAGTAACCTTTATTGCTAACGTTTCGATGCATTTCGCATCATCTTCAGGCATAAATTGAATATAACATAACAGATTTTTAAATAAATTTAAACAAACAGAATATGCATTTCTAAGAACGATGCAAGTTACTATGGTAACAAGGAAAAACAGTAAACAAATACATAAATAGCGAGTACAAAATAAACAATAAAATAACTAAAATAAACATAAATTAAACTAAAATACAAAATGTACACGCAAACAACGTATTCTTATAAAATATCAGTTCATTTTTCAGACCACATAATATTCAAGTACGTCGGCTTGAATCATCATATTACTCTTTATCTGGTAGGCTGCATTTCTTTGCTAAACGGTTAAATCTATCATCATAATGCGGTATTACTTCACATATCCACTTTAGCTAAGAGATACTTCCAAGCGGCCGGTAACTCTCTCGTTGGTTGATTAATGTTTACGAGATTCTCTTTATTCTCATTAGACTACATTTCTAAAGCTTCCACTAAGACCGCATGTTCATCTTTAATCAAAGGTCTTATAATTTCTGCCTTTATATATATATATATGTATTAATTATGGATCTCCAGTTACCGTGCTCTGTCCCCATTTTCGTTATATAATCAAGTTCTTGCTTTGTGTCTTCTTCAGTTGTACAGTATGAAAGTGCTCTTTTAAAAAAGGCTCTAAATGCTGCTCTTTTATAATTTATGGGGTCACTTGACCAGTTGGGTATGAGTACTGGCACATATGTTGGCTTCCTACACACTTTTGTCTTCAGTTGTCTATTGTCCATGCTTATATCTAGGTCTAAGTAGTGAATGTTGTATATGCTCTGCTGCTCCTTTCTAAAGGAGCAGCAGAGCATATACAACATTCACTACTTATTCCATGGATTTGTATTGTGAAGGCATCTACGAACTCATCTATTCTACTGTCATCCTCCCAGACTTCTAGTATATCGTCTATATATTGTGTGTAAAACTTTAAAGAAGGCTGGAAAGATGGGACTCTCTCACCCTCTATCGTCCTTAGCAAAATCACTTCATTTACATAAATTTTAGCAGTATTTTTTATAAATTTTTTTTATTTATACAAAAAAATCCTAATATATATGAAAATGGTGTCATCTCATACATTATCAGCTATAATAAAATTTCTTCTCCTCTAATTGGACTGCAGATGGTTTATTGTTGCTCAACATCCAATACCCACATCTAAAGTAAACTTGGCTGCAATTTCATGGTAAGCAAATGGCTACTGTAAAGCAATAAAAGTGCCATGCCACTTTAAATGGCCTGAGGATGTTTATGTTTCATTTTTCACAATTTTCTCCTAAATTTTAGTGAAATTAAAACAAAAATGAATGATTACGATATTTTTAGTTTATTTCAATAGAAATTTTATCTTAATCATTATTTTCATATTATCTATAATATTTTTTTAATTTTCAGGATTTTATAGCTCATTTTATGAAAAATTTGATTTTTTTATAAAAATATTAAAAATATCATTTAGCAAATTGCATAATTAAAATAATTTTGATAGATTAGACTAGTGGTTCTCAACCTTTTTTCTCTTCAGGAACACATTTCAATATTTTAAAATTTAGCGGCACACCTAAATATATAAAATATTTCTAGAAGTTCACAACTGCTTATCACCAGTTTAAATATAGTTCTAACTCAGAAAGAACTACTAGCAATTTAGGAAACACGTTTTAATGACGTCATCCAGTCACGACCAGGAAATTTCTGTGGGTTGTTGCCTATGTTTCTACGAACGACTTTACCTTCAACGTTGCCATCATTTATTGATAAAAATAATTACAGCAATACCTCGCATAGTCCGTTTTCACTATAGTCCGGATTGTAATTGTTAATAAAAAATTTTAATTTACTTAATTTTTTTAGAATAAATATGAAATATAAGTGTGCTTACTACTTACTACCTACATATGACTCAAATAGCCACTATGACGAGCTGAGACAAGCAGGCGGCTGCTCTAGTGTTGCCAAATTTATCTGAACAATGTTTGTTATAGTGCCTGCCTCTCAAGTGCAATGTCGTCAGTTGTTAACCGTAAACGCTTAATTGAATCATTGAATGGGAACGAATACTGGCATAGTTGTTTGAGACTTATCAGCCCGCGGCAGACCAGTTCAAGTGGGAATCCGCCTTTACGCAGAGCGCCGCTCTATGTTTGGCATTGCGCCGAGCTGCCGACTTGGAGAAAGCGAATGCGTTCACTTGCTGGTCGAGCTCTCTTTATTTATTCGTCTTTATGGGCTCGGACCCACTTTCTGATCCCTTACTGTCTATTGTAAATCTTTATAAAAGATTTTAATGTTTAATGCGTATGAAATAATTACTAATGTAAGAATTTACGATTTAAATATATATTATGGAGCAAATCGAAATTTCTTGGAATCAATTATAATTTTTCCCATAGGTTACGTACCTCGAAAAGTCCGGTAAGAAAGAGGAACCGGACTATACGACGTATTGCTGTACATTACAATATTTTATGGAATATACCAGGGGTGGCCAAACTTCATATCAATAAGAGCAGTGCCGGATTTAAGCCGATTGCACCCAATCGGGCCCCGCGCTTGAGGGGGCCCCGTGTTTGTCAAAGTTTATGTAATTAAATATTGTATTAAGAAAACATATTTTAAAACATATGTATCGTTTTTCAATATTCGTGGAACGTATAAATGGTACGACATAATAAAGGAAGTGACGGAAAATTACAATTACCGAAAACGTCCACACATTCAATTACTTTTTTACATTGAGTCCCATCACAATATTTTGGACACAGGTTTTTTTGTCAACAGATAACGCCACTTTCCATTCAGGTAGATTATTAAGTGGCGGGGCGAAACATGTCCTTCCACAGGCTGCCCACCCGTGCAGAGGGGTCAGCGGATTGTGGAGAATGAGGATCGACGGGCCGGGCCCGGACCCCATGATAAATATTTTCAAGGGATGGGAACCCGGGTCCAGAGTGGAAAGCCGGGTCCACATAGCCAATCCATCCGACGAAAATGGATCTTTATTTATAAATGCTACTTATTTTATTTATACGTATAAGCCATATTTTGAGGGGCCCCGCGAGAAATATTCCAATGGGTTCCGCACTAACTAGATCCGGCACTGAATAAGAGCACATAGAATTTCAAATACACTTCATGTTACCATGAGCCTCATAGGAGAATCTCAAATACTCGAGAGTTACATTTTCTTTCTGGATGAGTGAGAATGGCATCAGTTTTCTGGTAATCTTAATGATGATTTCAAAAATTGTTTATTTCAGATGCATTTATTTCGTATAGATGCTTACTACTTTTTACAATAGATAAAAAAATAATATATCTGTAATTTGTTTAAACTTAAATAAGTATTTGCTTCATATTTATTATTCACTTTCATAGTATGGAGCCGTATTGAAGGTATCAAATAGGTGCAGTTTGGCCACCTCTAGAATATACTGACTACATAGGCCTATATAATCATAATTATAAATATTATTCAGTTTTGAACTACTGTGTATATAATTTTGATTATATAATTATACTGTAATAAAGGAATAAATATATATTTCTTTATATTAATTAAAAATATTATTCAATTTTGTAATTTCATCAATGTAGGGAAAATACAATAATGGTATTTCCCAGATCAGTTTTGAACGAAAAGATTAAAGTCAAAAAATTAACTTTTAAATAATCAAAAAATACCATTATGTAAATATTATTCATTCAAAATTAAGCAAAAAAATTTTCATTCAAAATATAATTTTTAATTTAATCCTAATATTTTTGTTGACCTCTTTACTAATTAAAAATATGTGCTTTGAAGTCAAAATGTCAATTTTAATTTTATCAATCCAAAATGCATTGATAATAGGATCACTTATTGAATGACTCGATATAACCATTATCATTGATAATGGACACATTTAGTTATCATTCAGTGATGGAAATCATAGATGAACAAAACAATGATGGAAAATGTTGTTCAATAAAGAGCCTAAAATTACCGTTTTTTGAAATACAGTATATAAAACTAATCTATTTAGTATTTCAATGGCTGATCAGTTGTTCCTATTCTTCCAGATAATATTTGTAAAGCACTGATGTTCCGTAACCGCACTATTTGCATAAAATGCATTTGTTTTAAATCAGCGCAAAAATCACTTGCCATTTAATATTGTAAGATAAGAAAAAATTAGGTCCCGTAGAGTTTCAAAGAAGAACCGAACAAAAAATAATGAAGTAATAGTATGTCTATATACTATTTAATTTAATGCTGAATAATATTCTATAATCTATATCGCAATAATAAATATCTCTCTTTTTAAATTTAAAAATGTACTAAATCTGTATTTATAATTAGGAAAGTAAAATAGTTTTAAAAATCTATATTAAACAAATCTGGAATAATTTTCTATAAATATATAAATTTAAGATTATAAAAAAACATTTGAAAAAATCTTATGTCTATAATTTCTATAGCTAATACATACATTGATTTATACTACTTAAAAAGTTATGATTTATATGATTAAAGAACAATAAGATAATATTTTTTTACACTAAAAAATTAAAAATAATCCCAAGAAAATTTTACTTAGTTAATTATACTGAAACATATTTTAATTAAATTTATGATCATGTTTTTCAACGATAATTAATTGAAGATAAGCGTAATGAAGGACAGACTCCATATATAAATAGGCAGACCTTATTAGTAAAATTGTTTTTCAATTTGAATTCCCTGAAGTTATTACAAAACAAGTTCTGTACTCTACTTTCGAAATATAGTTAGTATTTAACGAATGGTTTTATAACTAAAAAAAGAAAAAGGAAAAGAAATTTTGATGCGTAACTGAATCGTCTACACAAATTCAGTGAAGCATTTCGGAACATCTTTAACCTAGTACGGTAATTTGCTTTATGACAGAATTATGTTACATATCAGTGTGCTGATTTAGATTTGCTGTTAGTTGAACTTGGCTGACGATGGAGAGACAGACACTGCTAGCGCTGGCAGCTTTCGTATGTAAAAAATATAATTATTTTTAGATTAAGAAAGAATGTTGATTGTTATACCCGGCTTAAAGTATGCTTCTGTAAGGACAGTTTTATAGCAACAGTGACCTATCGTTATGGTGACCATATTTTTTTTGGGAAAATAAAGGACATATTGAAGAAAATAAAAAAATACCTTATAAAATTCATAAGTTTATAACATATATTATGAAAATAGTAGCATACAACAATGCATACATTAAAATTTTAAACAATCTTAATTATTACACATACACAAACATTAAGTCAAGATTTCATTACTTAAACGATTGAATTCCGTTGTAATT
>AYEL01085275.1:0-15272 GCA_000484575.1 Olivierus martensii | reverse complement strand
TAAATTATACCATCCTCAGTTACAATACTCTAATTAGAACAATCTTGTTCTAGAACAGAACGATTATCTGTTATTTTAAAATTAACTTAGCTGAAGAATAACTTTTAAAATTATTTGGGTTACGTAACATAAACAAAATAAAATAATAGTAAAAAGATAAATGTTGAACTTATAGACAAAACACTATAGTTTACGAATAAGTAATAATTTAACAATAAATTAATATAATAACACAGTTGAAATATAAGATAAAATCTTAATACTGCTAATTAATTTTTTCTATTGACTATAATTAACAATAGCCAATTTGTTTGTTCCTATAAATATTCAGTGTTTAAAATTATTTGAAAAGATTAGTTTCAAATATTAAAAGAAAATTTATATATATTTTATTCTGAATAAAAAAATACAGTGTTACCATAATAATCCAATTCAATCTAATCCTTCATAATCTCAATTTGTTTGATTTATAATGAAAAAATACATAAATTTAATAAATCCTATTCATTGATGTAAAACAGATTAATAAAATATTAATTATGTATCATAAGATTTAAAACAACATACATTTATTATGCCATTTCTTTGCTAACAGATACTATGTAGTCCAACTTAGTTTGTACCTTTTGGAGTTTGTTATATAATGATGCAATTATTATGAATAAATTATTTTATATATATTATTTTAAATGAATTTTCATGTAAATTATAAATCTACTATTAATATAAAATCAATTATCCAAACCAATAATTTTAACCATAGTAATATTATGATTACTTTTGTTTTAATATATTAATAACCTTCTAGTTATGATATATAAATATAATAATTCAATTTTCTAATGATATTTATCAAATAATCATCAATTAAACTTCTCTAAAGAAAACTGTAATATATTGTATTATGTTTTATTTGATTTCATTCCAGATTACTAAAAAGATACTGATTATCAGTTGAGTTATTAACCAATTAATTCACAAACTGTTCTATTGAATATATGCAATGAAATATTTTCAATTCTATAAATATGATATTTTCTAAATAGAAGTTACTTATTCAGTTAACTATTTGAGCCATTAATTTATTTAAAACTGAATTATTTACAAATTAAAAAGTTTATCAAAATATACAAAATTATCAAAATACCATCTAAATTATTGATAATTGATTATATATATATTTTTGACACAGACTTTCATATTAAAAGAGAATAGTTGAATTAATAAAATATAGAATATAATCTTATTGATTCTAACAGTTTTTACATTGTGAAATCAATTGCAGTAAATTAAATGTATGTCCAATTTTTACTTGACAAAGTTTATGTCAAGTACCAATTATTTTCTAACAAGATGCCAAGAAAAGGAAAACCTTCAAAGGTATATGCTTACTCAATTCAGTTTGCTATTTTAAGGCTCAAATTGTTGATATGAAGATTTATTATAAAATTAAAAGACATTTTATTGACTTTGGATTAATAAATGATCATCATCATATTTAGTATAGATTATGGAAAGATTCAATGTAAAATACTTAGTTACAAATATGCATTTATATATTAAATTTTTGTCAAAATATATTTATTTAAATGAAATAAAAATTGTTTTTCTTCCTATTCTATCATGTCATAAGTAAATACATACAGTATATAATACTGTGTAAAGAAATAATCAAAGTTACACTTAAAACCTCTTAAAATGTATTGAACTGTACATCAATGAAGTAACTGAATTTTATTAAATTATAAATTATTTAAAAGAAATGATTTTAAATTAAAGATAAATATGAATTGCAAGAAGTTACTGTATGTCGTATTTCAATATACGATATCAATGATAAAACTGATACATTTATACACGATGAGATATTTGATAACTCACCTTCAATATTAAAAGGGTTTCTACTAGTTTTGTTTGTTTGAATATTCTTTTTTTGACTTAATTTTTTGATGATAAAATATATAGGAGTATTATTTCTTCTGACTCACGACCAACATGTCGCTAACGGAAGCGACCTCTGCAGAGACGAAAATTGATTAATGAGTAGAACCGTAGGAGAGAATGAGACCTCAAAATAAAAAGAAAAAAAGAAAGAAAATAAAATTGGGAGTAAATTAACGCTAAAAATAAAAAAAAATAATGTTTAATTTATATTAATAATATCTTATATGGATTAATTAAATCGATATAACTATAGAAAAATTATTTGTTTATCTTAAAATTTTTTTCGTTTATCCTGTTTTCAGTATATAGCATTGGATAACAAGTAATGGTTGATAATATGTACATTGATAACAATTTTATAGTTTTTTAGTGGTTTTGTTGGAAAAAACAGTTGAAAAACCTAACTTTGTGTTATTTTAATTAAATTTATGCAAAAAAATGTTCTTAAAAGAATATAATTTTACAGCAAAAATGAGATTCAAAACCAAACCAGTCTAAAAATATGAATCGTTTTTGAGTATAAACAGAAGACATACTTCATAATCACTTGGATTATCCGCATTTATGGACTAGAAAAAAATTTGAAGATTATAGATGATCCACATATTACACGACAATATCGCTAATTTTGCTACTACGTAAAAGAAATTTAGGCTCGTTTACTATATTTATATTCATCCAATAATATTTATAATCTATATTTGCGTCACTGATGATATGACCCAAATCGCCAAAACAGTCAAATTGGTGTCGCCAGTGTCGTCACATGGGTTTCGTTACAGCGGAAGTGACGAAGCCGTAGGAAGAGAAGACAAATTATCTTTTAAAAAATAAATATATAATTCATTTTTATATAAAAACCGGTTTAGTAGTGTCGAGTGTAAAATATCCGAGATTAAATCGAAAAAAATAAAATAAGAAAATGGTGATAGATTGTAAGGATTCAAAATGAAGATTAGAAACAGTAGATTAAGCGTGAAATGGCTGAAAAAGAGAAAATGCCTAGAAAAAGAAGATGGAGATAAGAAATTTGTAAACAGCTAAGAGGGATTGTATATCCAATTAAGGATCGAAAGGCCTTAACATGGAGTTGGCACGATTACGTAATTAGTTAATTATTTATTAAAATTAAGCATGCTAGCTGCGCCCACTTCTTATCGCAAATGAAATGGCTAGGTCACGTAAATAAAGATTTAGATCAAGAATTTGCATTTTCGAATGGTCGTCACGTTCATAATAATCTTACGTCATAATAAACGACTGTCTGATATAGTATTGCGATAAGTAGGCTAAGAATATTTGATATTATTATAGGAAAGATTATTTTTAAATCTATGTATCACATAAATATTAAAAATTTTCCATTTATTTTTAATGTAAAAATAAAATACATCGATCGAAAGAAAAATCAATTTTGAATTAAAACGCTCTGCTTAAATTTTTTTCGATATAATAAAATTATTGTTTGATTATAAGTTAATCTTTAAAATAAAAAAAAACAAATCGAATTTAATCTTTTAAAATTTTATATAAAATTTTAAATAAATTTATTACGCTAGTTTTCAATCAATAAAAATATATTAAAGTTATATCTATCTGCTAGGAATGTTAAGAATGCTTAATTAAGAATATATAAATATGTAACATTATTTTTATTTAGTATTTTTTATTTTTTTTAATTAATTTATAGATGCAAGAAAGGATAATCGATTGATTTAATTAACATTCCTTATACCCAAATCAAAGAATCCTAATAAATTCCCAGAGAAGACGGAGAGTGGAGATAAATATTGCAGATGTTCAAATTATTAAAAGACAGTAAATCCCGTATATCGCGACCAAAAAATTGCGACTAAGGCCGGGAGCAAGCGACGCGACGCTGTACGATGCGACAGAATACAAACTAATAGACATAACCACGATGCGTCCCACGTGTGTATGATAGCGCCGCGTTGCATCGCCTGCTATCGCTCTTTGTAGCTGAAATAAATTATCATAGCTACCGAGTTCGATTCAGAAGTTTTAATAAGCGAAATTTAGGAAAATAACTGTATTATGGAACATGAGAGATAAAAATTACCATAAGTGGCATTTAATAGATAAATAATGGGTCGATATTTCATTATAGGCGCTATAGAAACGTTTGTGGTGGGACAGACTGTCGCTCGTAACGTAGCATAGCGAAGCATTACGTTCGTAGTACCGCATCGTATAGCATCGCGTCGCTTGCACACGAGACACGGCCTAATACTCATACAACGCTATAATAGTCCTGCATAATGCGTAGGATAAATTTTTTTAACGTTATGATATCCGTTGATTGTAATAAAAACCAAACGATGTTTATTTGTTTCCATGACAACTTTAACAACTTTTTCGTCGGATTATACGAATCCGCGTTTTCGGAGTCAGTATTATATGGAATCTATTTATATATAATATTTTTTAAAATTTAGTAATATGTATCTTTTTTGATTTTTCCTTTATTAAAAGAAACTTTCTTTAAAATGAGTTAATAAACACTCTGCACACAATAAAATAATATTCGAAACTAACGCACAATCAATGCTGGAAGTCAGAAGCATGTTTAAATTTGCATAAAATCGTCTGATCATGTATATCTCATATAACGCAGAACGTATCCTCCTCGTTACTGTATCTTTATAGCACAATAATATTTTTATTGTTCAAAATCATGAGTAGATTGCTTTATTAATTAACTGTATTAGAACAGCAGTACAAATTTATTAATCAAGAATGGAAACTTCTCCTCCGAGCACTTGAGTATATAGCGTAAGTATGATGTCCATATATAAAATCACGAATAATTTGTTTTAAAAATTAAATAAGTTTATTACGCGTCACGAATTTTATGTATTGGTTTGGAAACACATCAGAATTTTTATATACAATACATTTTATTGTATTACCCAAATATATCGCATTTTATGACTTTTTTTCCTCCCAAAGAACACGAATATTTCCTCAAATCTTTACAAAAATTTTTTATTTTAAAAGTTTTCTTGATTTTTGGTTCGTAAAACGCGCATTTTATGACTTTTTTTCCTCCCAAAGAACACGAATATTTCCTCAAATCTTTACAATAATTTTTCATTTTAAAAGTTTTCTTGATTTTTGGTTCGTAAAGAGCTCTCTTTGAATAGTATCGAGAAAAAACTTCAAGATTATATATATAAGTAATGGAAATTAAAGTCGGGTCAACATTATTTATTCACAGAAAATATAACTCGTCGGTTAAACGATTCACTTAATTTGCATAACAATTTTAGTTTGGCTTACATTTTACTTCGACTATAAGGTCAAAGCGTTGGCGATCCGAAAAGTCAGCATCTTCTTATGGCAAAATATCAAATTTCGAACGGAATAATTTCCAAAAAGAAAAACTAATCCATGTAGAAAGTTAGGAATCTTAAAATGTTATCAGAAATCAGGGAGAAAAATAAAAATTACGTATCGGATATTTGTTTACATATATATATATAAATTTAATTAATTTTTATATCCTGTAACCGTTATGTTTATTTTACTTCGAAATAGATTCGACGTACTATTTATTGTTCAGAAAAACAAGTTTTTATTAAATAGATGGAAGCCTAGCATGTCGTAACGTTTTTACCCCATCCGGGGTAATTGCCTTAAGATGTTATCCAGTCCACTACCTCTGCAAACTTGTTGAACTTTGGGTGTAAAACAAGGTCGTAGTAAATGGCGTAGGCATTTGCTCTTCATCCTTCTTACATATAATAAGAGAGATTACTAAGGCATTGTGATATTAAGAACTGTTTCAGTACCAGGTAAGTTATCGCTCTTGTATAACTTTTTATAGTAGGCCTACTAAAATATCTTTAAATTCCTGTTAACTCTTCCCAACCATTTCTTGTATCCGTTATATTGTCCAAAAAAATTCGAAATTTTTATATACTTAGAATTTTAAGCACCATTTCAGCAAAATTTTCATATATTTGAGCATTACATAAACTTATTTAAACAGAATATTCGATACGTAATTTTTTTATGTGCTGTTCTAGCATTAAAAGTTAACTTATTTTACCGAATTATTTTTGTATACATATGTAAAGCTAGTTTAAAGTTCGGAAATCTCATTCTCAACAGAGTACTGCTGCTTATCTGAAAGCAATGACTTAAAAAATGTTAAGATATATTGATTTTTATTTAAAAATTGCGTAACATGTCTAGAAAGATATTTATTTTGGTTCAATAAACTTAGATTTGCGCAATAGTGAGAGGCGAAATAGGGATATTTTACAGGTCGTCATCGACCTTCTAGCCATTTCGAGATTTTTTTTTATTATACTGTTACATACATTTTTATTGGAAATCTATCTCGTTACGGTGATCATTCTGTCGAGAGTAAAATTAATCTTAAAAACCAGCACCGTTTCGAACCGATAGATATATTTTAATGATTAATAATATCAAAAAATCGGGTATATTTTAAAAACCATGCTCTTTATTTCTCGTTGTATATGCTTATTTTTTAAAAAAGTGAAACGAATAAATGGATCATTTTTTAATATTCAAATTTAATATAATTTTCTTGATTTATTTAAAAAACCAGTTTAGATAATTGGAATCGAAAAATTGAGAAATCTTCCTCATAATTAATGATTCTATAGATCTATGGCGTTAAATAAGTGAAATATATTAATCATTAAAATGACTTCAAAAAATTGAGAAATCTTCCTCATAATTAATGATTCTATAGATCTATGGCGTTAAATAAGTGCAATATATTAATCATTAAAATGACTTCAAAATAAGTTATCAATCATCATGTTTATTAAAAACAAACAAGATTTTTTTATGAAATCAATTATTTTTCAATAGACGTAAGATCCTTTTCCATTATCAACTTGGCAGTTATATAAATATATATATATGGAAGAGAAAAATAACAGTTTAAGATCGACAAAATGGATTAAAACAATTTCACTTCTTATAGCTTTCCAGAACATCAGCAAAGAGGTCAAGACAACAATAAGAAAAAACAGGATTCAAATACTATGAGAAATAATTCGGGATGTTTCGATAGCACTTAAATAATATTCTTCCTAGCTACTAGATATTAGTGAAATGTTTTAAATTTTTTAGTAAAAATTAATATATTAGATATACATCACATCACAATGGCCTAAATATTATAAGACTGAGAAAGAATTACCTTCAACAGTTTTAGGAATCTAATTTTTATTTATTTGCTATCGTTAATGAATGAAATTATATTTTCATTATATTATAATAATAAATTATTTTATAAAATCCTTTTTTTCCCCCTAAAACAACTAACTGAATCAGTGAACTTTCTTAGAAGTTCGGATTCGCTACATTCGCATAGAGGGGAATATAATTACAGATACTCTCTTCTAGAAAATTTTTTAAAAATATTTCCTAGATTTCTTAATATTATCCTTGAAGAAACAAATATTCTTGTTTCAATATATATATATAAATTCTTCAGTTTTAAATGGCTCAAAAAGTTTGTTACGCTGACAGATAACGTTAGTTAATGAAATTATAATTTTCACAGGAAGTCACCAAACTACATCAAAGCGTCACTTATTTTATTTTGCTTTTTATTTTTCCAGAAATTTCATAATGGATAGGCAGAACCTCTATTATGAATAAAAATAGATTTGGCACCATAGTGTATCTTCTTCTTACTTACGATCCTTATGAATGATGATAGAACAATGATTTTGTCATTCTATTTCTTCCCTTCCTTTCTGACAGGCGAATTTTCCTGCAAAATAAAATAAAATTCGTCTGATCAGCATCACAACATTTCGCATTCTCATACAAATAATGACTCAATGAGGAATTAAATCATTATTTTGATATTTATAATACCGTAATTAATTTCGAGATTTCTCCTCTCGGCCAATCACATTCAACGTTTCATATTAGAAGGAAAATGGTAGAATTTCGATAATGATGAAATCAAAAATAACTAACACGAAGCTTTCATTAGTGTTTTAATAAACAGATTAAGTTCACAAAAAGAAATTAAATAGAACTGGATATGAGTAAAAGTAATTAAATATACCTTGTATTTTTATTAAATGATAATAACTAGAAATTATCCGCTCAATTCGATAACGACAAAATACACCTCCGAACTCGTATAGGGAATCCCAACATCACTGAGAGAATCGTATAATGTCATCCATTATTACGTTACAGCGCCATATGAGGACTTTGTCTTTTTAGAGGAACTACAATTTCAATTTAACTTTTATTCTTTAATTTGTAAATTATTAATAACAAGAAATAATTTTGGCTGTCGCAGACATCCGAAAATTAGACCTTTCTAACAATACCATACTTATAAAAATCGGTACAGTGGTTCGACTGAAAAAGGGACATCCAGTCAGCCAGCCACGTTTGACTATTAATATACTGTATATGATTAGTCCTTAATTACTGATCGCAGAACTCTCGTTGCCAGATAAAAGTTTAAAAATAAAATATAACCAAAAATTAAATAATTATATTTTCAATCTTATCAATCCCAGTAGCTTATTATTTTTAAATGGAAATTATTTATACCAAATAATAACAGATAGAATGGGAGTCGACCAAGAATAAAGCCAATTTACTTGCAAATTCGGGCCTACGACACTTCCCACTGATAGTTACGTCATTTCATTATTGCACGGTTATGGACAAAAAATTATATGAAAAAAATATGCAGTTCTCTTTCTATAAAGCATTCTGCAATCACCAAAAGGTTTTAATTAATACTGTATTTTTTAAATATTTTTTAAAGTAAATTTTTTACGTGAATAATATCAAAAAGCGCATTTTCGTACTTAACTTTCGTAAAAATATGAAAAAAAAAAGATACAACCGATTTTTTAAAATAAATTTATCACAATTTTAAATTTATATGCCTGTTAATTATCGGGGCTTGTGAAATTCCTTCAATACTTAAAAGTTTAAAACGTCTCAAATTTCGATATAACGTAAATTTATATGCCTGTTAATTATCGGGGCTTGTGAAATTCCTTCAATACTTAAAAGTTTGAAACGTCTCAAATTTCGATATAACGTTAAACTAGTTGACAATGCTGAAAAGTGATAAATCAAGAAAGATAAGTTTTTAATGAACATCTTAATTTTATAAATAAATATAAAATATTAGAATTGAAAATTAGTTATATAGTTTTATAATTCGCACGTTAATTTATACCTAATGAAAAATTATACAGAGATTTACTTTATCTGCTCACTTTACTCTATTATAGATTAATTTGTTGAGTGTTGTTGGTGAGCACTCTATATGAAAATTTAATATAGGAAGCGACAATCCAGTTGGGAAAAAAGTTTGAATAACGTTTGCCTAACAAGCATACTGTTTTTAGATTATTATTTTTATTTGGAATGATTTTAGAGAGACGAATAAATATTTTGGGGAAGTTCAAGCTCCAATTCACTTTTTTGGCACTGTCACTATGCATACATTTAGGAATTACAGTATTCCTTACTAATTTAAAAATCAGTAGAAGAGCAAGTATCAGATTTGCCCTCCATCCTGAGGCCAAATAGAGAGCCTAAGTTCTGGTTCTATCTGTACCAAATCAAAGAACTGATGCTATGCTACTATCTATTCTATCATTTGTTGTCAGTATTTTCTAAATATTGTTTCTAAAAATCTCAAATGATAATTTTTAACTAATCGGAAAAATTCTATTTATATAACTTTAATTGTTAAAAGATTTTAGATTAAATTGTTGTATAAATTTAATTTTTATAGAATTGTATCGAATTATTTAGAAATACAGAATTTTATGAAATAATTTTTTACTTTAAAAATCTGTTTGTTTATATTCTCTTTTATATAGGAAGCCGCCAAGAATGAATTTCACGATATTAATTATCTTACTCTCATTTAACTTATTACAAATATATGCAAATGAATCTGAAAGGACAAACTCGTCTAATCAGGAATATCAACCTAACCCAACAACAAGAAGTCAGACTCAATCAACAAGAAGACCGACTCAATCAACAAGAAGACCGACTCAATCATTATCATTATTTCAAAGACCGCTAAATCAAATACTAGGAAATTTTGGAGGAGGATCAGGTGGTATTGGAGGACTCGGAGGAGGTTCGGGTGGTATTTTAGGACTTGGAGGAGGTTTTGGCGGACTTGGAGGTGGTCTGAATAGTCTGGGAGCAATGTTTGGTAATTTAGGAAGTCTAGCAGGTTTTGGAGGTTCTGGAGGTCAGAGCATTTTTGGAAATCAAGGAGGTTCAAACAATGGCGGAAGTGGCGGTACTGGAGGTTTAAACGAACTCGGATTAAACACTTTATTCGATGGAGCAACTTCGAGACTGAATGAAGTTTTGGGCACCATGACGGGAGTTTTAGCAGCTATTGGAGGTGGATATCTGTTATATGTAGCTATGGTAGCGGCATATGGGAATGTCCTCGGACAGCAGTATCATCTAGCTGGCCATCGTTCTGACAGTTTCTTCGATAGAATATCATCAATCGATTATCCCGAATTAGTTTTCGATTGGTTAAAGGTAAAAGAAGAATCCTGCAAGACGAAGACCGTTTGCGAGATTCAGTCCTTTCTCTCTCAAAATGGCTTACCGACCGCCGTACTAGACGGCCTCAGGTAAAATTAAATATAAAAGCTTTATTATTTAAACTTTTTAATTGCGATAGTTAATAATGTTATACTTTGTTTCAGTCGAAAGATTCCAGGAATGAAAAAATACATGAAGGCATCTAGAAAAGGATTGAAGAATCAAAGCTGTTTTAACTCCTGTCCACTTTCATTCAGTCAAATTTTCCTAAGGGCGTTTGGAGTATTTTAATTAACACATTCATTCATCCAATACTATGTATTGATAAGAGGTTTTTGTGTGCCATACTTTGCGAAACAAAATACGTTATAGTCACGTCACGGTTCATTGCACTTTCATGAAATTCTAGTATACAAATGCACTTATAGTGTTAAGAATCGAGAAGTATGGCATGCAAAAACTCCCTAATAATTTATATAATGCAGAATAATTTGAAAAGTTTATAAAAATAACATATTTATTTTAATTTAAATATTATTTATTAGCCTTTTCAAATTTGTAAAACAAAATTACAAATTTTATATACTGTAGAAAATATTTATGAAAACCATATTTTCATAATTAAATATTTTTATATAAAACTTCGATATATTTATACGTTATTTATTTATTATTTTTATCTCTTGTTTAATAAATCTAAAATATTTTAATTTATAGACCATTCAGTTCTTATGTAATCATCATAAATTTAATATTTTTACATGATAACTTTTTGTTTTATTTCTAGAAAAATAAATCTTCCCGATATACGTAATTATAGATATTAAAAAGAAATTAAATGCTATATTCTATTGTTTAAATGACATAATAGAAAGAAATAAATTTTGTAAAACAATAAGTTAAATTTTTTTGTTGCTCCAAACTGTCTACTATTTAAAACAAAAACTCGTTTAGTTCTTTATTCGAACGATAGATGGCGAGAATTAAAAAACTAGAGTTGTAGAGAATGTCGTCTGCTCGGAAAATTTATTTTTATGACGTCAGACTTTTCCACCAATCAGAATTAAATTAAAGCTATTTTGCAAGTTATTTGAAAGGTTATCCTCTGCTTTAAAATCTATTATTATTATTAACTTAATATAATAATATAATATAATAGTTAAGTAAGTTAGTTAACTAGTTAATTACTTAGTTAGATAGATAGAAATTGATTATTTTAATACTTTTTATGCTCTATAATAGGGATGGGCAACCTCCGGCCCGCGGGTCACATTATTTTATCTTATCTAATACCAACGCTATGTATACTTACATATCTGTACCTTATCTTTTTTAAATAAATACTATTATTATCGATTGTTTTTATTTTGACCCGTAGCCCACCATAAATTTTTCTATACGGCCCCCTACAAAAAAAGGTTGCCCACCCCTGCTCTATAATGTTGTAGTTAAATTCTGTATTGCAATATCTTTTGTTACTCAGTAATCCTGAAATCTTTGTTATGTCATCTTTTCAGACAATAATTAATATTTCCATAACTATATGAATGCAGTAAAATAAATTACATTACAAGTTTTACAAAATATTAAACAGCAGTTAATTAAGTTAGGCAATCAAAAAAGAAACTTTCCAGGCTAAAGAATTTGACACATCGCGCCATCTGTCGAATAAATTTTATTTTATTTTTAAAATTTTATTTAATAAATTTTAAAATGTTTACTTTAAGAAAAATATTGGATAGGCTAGATATTTAAACGGTAAAATCAGAAAAAAACCAAGTTTTATGGCTATGGATTTTATTGTTTAAGAGATTACTGAACATTTACAAACAGTCCAAATAATGTATTGTATAAGATAAATAGTATAATTAAATAATCTTATATACATTATACTGTATAAGATATATTATATTACTTAATATATGTTTAAATTAATTAATGTTTAAAAAAACTAAAAATCCAAACATTTTTGATAACATTAAATTAACTTTTTAATTACAATTCAGTATTAAGTATTCAAAATTGTAGTTAGTAACGGAATACATTTTTTCTTAGCAGCAAATATCATGAAATTCTACATAAGCTAGTTAATTTGGAATTATATTTTATATTAATACAACTCGTTGTTTCTATTTTTAATTATTTTCTTTGATATTCATATTTAATTCATTAAAGTGAATATTGTCTCAATTAAGCATTTGTTCCCGCGATATGTAAATAGCTAAGCCGTTAATTTTAAATACTCATATAAAATAAGCTTTAAATAATTTTTATAGCTGAAATTTTTCTTGCAACATTAGAGTAGTTTTTTGAACTTTATTCCACTTCATTTTTCAGTAAGATTTTTTGTAAATAATTTGCTTTTATGAATTCAAATAGTTCACGTAAAAAAGTGTAAAATTTTTGACATGATTTTTGCATTATGACTGATCAGAAACCTGATGTTTAATGATGCAAAATTTTTTGTAAGCTATACATAAAGCGTTCAATTACAACATTTATCACAATGTTTTCATTATCGCTGCATCGATTCTTTCTATTGTTAATATAATGCTTTATGATATATTGCTGCTGCACTAAGCTGAATATAATGTAAATTTATTCAGAAATATTATTAAAAAATTTTGATAATATTAAAGAACTGTTATCGATTTTATTCAATAAATATATCGCATTCTTCATGCAATAAATAATTCAAAAATTTATTCGATAGTAGACATTAATGATATCGCTCGTGTTCTAACTTATGTTAGCAATATACTGTATATTTTTTAATATTCGATTTCTTTATTATGAAAGATTCTTGTAAACTTGAATATATAGAAATGATTACAAATATACTTTCAACATATTGATATCAACTGGTAAGATTACTCTGTTTGAATTATAGTAGTTAATATGTGAATACATTCTACACTCAAAAGATTTTTTACCATCAAATAATTAATATATATCACAAATTTAAGAAAAATTGATTAAAATTTTTAATATTTAAGAGTGTGGTTCTACTTCTTCATATTCTGTACGGTTTTGTATATTAAATGCTAAGTTTTTTATAAAGCATTGTTTTAAAATTTGAAATTTACTTTTCATAGATCTAACCGAATATATCCGGCTGTCAACGAAAAATTTTAAGAAATAAAATATTTTAAAATCAGTGAAGAGTTAATAGAAACATTAATTAATACAAATTTACTAACAAGAGATTACGGCACTATACAAGATCGCTGCTGTTAGCTTATTTAATTAATGTCTTGATTATGGAATCCCTTAAGAGCTGATGTAATGAAATATTTAGCAATAAATTTTTATAATAATTAATAATGATATCTAAACGTTAAAAATTTATTAGTTGAATAAATTTTGATATAAAATAAAATCTGTAGATCTAGTTTTCTTTTATAATGTCAATAAAATTATCAAGAATAGTATTTTCGAATACATCGGGGAATAAAATTCTTAAACTAGTATAAATTCGCAATAAATATATTTTAAATCTGTTAAAATATCACATGGGATTGCTAATTTTATATTGAGAATATTTGCCAAATTATTTATGTGAACGAAATTGAGAATTTTTATGAATACATTTTAAAATTTGTTTTAAATACTGCGATTCCTTGGTTGAAAATTATTGAAACGTACCGTACGAATTTCATTTAACAAGAAGAATAATTATGTAAACATTCGCCGTTCGTTAAATTAAATTTCTGAATGGTAAACGTATTCTAAAGGTAAATGTGTCCACTCATCATTCCATTAACAGGCTATAAAACAGTTGTTAATTTACATAACTACAAACTGCTACATTTCATTATCTGATATGGAAATTTGGTTGTAGGTATGGTTCTATTTTTAAAATGGAATTATATTTCTTAGCTGTTAAGAAAGTTATTAAAGCTTTTACATATTTTCAAGTATAAAATAATCTAAAGCTTTTCTTAAAATCATTGCGCACTTTTTTTAATAAATAATAACTTAGTTTTTTTCAGAATGAGTAAGTTTATCTTGAATTAAAAGTAGTAAACTCTCCACTGTCAGCAATTTGTAAGTTGTCATCAAGAATCTTCTTTTATTAGAAATTTGCTCGAAGTAAAAATATCTTAATATTTTCTTTTGTTACTTCTTTGAAGGAAAAAAAAAAGATGCGTAAAATGTAATCAAGATTCCGCTTCAGTAGTTTGGGTTCTTCAAAGACAAACCAGATGGCGACACAGTCAATACAGGGCAAGAAAATTTACATCATGTAAAGGAATGCGGAAAAAATTTTTTAAACTTTTTTCTTTACTTCCTTTCATCTTTAACGATTTTTACATCATTTTATTAACTTGTTTAACATTTATAACACTGAAATATGTTAAAAAAGAGAAAAACCAGCTATGCAGAATAATACGAATGAATTAATTTCTGTTTTAAAAAGAATTTACTTTGTAACGCTTCAGTGTAGTTTAATTTGCTAAATTTAGATTAATTTTGATCGAGTTTCAATTATTAATCCTATTAAAATGTTTACTTTTGATAAAATTTTACTTTATTTGAAATTGTTTTAATGTTAAATTGCAGAATCTTTGGAATTTAGAAATTGATATCGACTATCAATTTTTGTGAAAAATGAAACTTTTAATACTTCGAAGAAATTTCAAATTTCATAACTCGCTTCAATAAAATATTTTCTACATGTTTTTATAAAATGAATTGTAAATTATAATATTTTTTATATTATTATAGGTAATATTTTATAATTAAAT
>AYEL01085274.1:0-14688 GCA_000484575.1 Olivierus martensii | reverse complement strand
TTGCGTAAAAGTGTAGTAACTGATGCGAGGTCCATGTGTGTACTGTCCAGAGAAAAGGAGTGTACTATAAACAGAACGGACACTCAACAGTAAAAATGTTACATGCTCAAGCTCCCGAAGATTGCCGACAAGTGGCGACGAATGCTCACCAATGCTCCAAGTGTATCATTACCCAAGTGTATCATCACACCAATTAGAGAGTTAAAAATCTATCACAAAAATCCGCGTAAGAGTGTCCACCCCCTGGCGTACACGAAACTAACTTGTTCAATATATTATTAAAAAAAATTTTTTAAACTTTGCATCGACTTTACAAAATAAAGGACAAAACACCTATTTTAGAAAATAAATAAAGTTAGAGGACAGAGCAATGAAATAAAGGAATGTCCTCTTAAATAAAGGACGTATGGTCACCGTACCTTTGGTGTTTGTTTTAGTTAAAGGTCGTATGTGTGGGTAAGGGGTAGATTTCAAACATCTGTTCATCGTAGAAGGAGAGGATGTTGATGGCTGTATCCAACTAGGAATACGATTCAGTTTAAAAAATATGTTTAGACATAAAAAATAAACAAAGGATAAAGTCTACATTAAAATAAAATTAATACTACAGATTATTAACAAAATAATACAGAATTAGAATAATATATAGCAGCCAGGTGTTCTTAAATCGTTACCAAATACAAATTTCTAGAATCCAGCAGCTATGACTGTTTACGTAACAGATTATATTGTTTACATTAGCTCAAATGGTTTTCTTGGGTAATCTTTGCATACTTTTGGATAGTATATTTCCATGCCGTTGACATAATATCTGCTTGTTGGAGGTTGATAACATTTTTGTTCTTGTTTGCTCTAAGAATTTCCACCTTCTCTGAAGTAAAAAGTTCTTTACGATCTTGTATCTTCTTAACAACTTTAGCTTTGTCCCACTTAATGTTAATGTCTTTTTTCGTATGCTCTCTGTGCTAATGCCGTCAAGAGGTTTCCTTTGATTATGTTGTTTTTGTGTTTGAGCAGTCTATCACGGAAATTCCTCTTAGTGGCGCCTATATATACCTCTCTACGATGATCTTCAATATTATCAATAGGTATTTTGTACATACCGGATTCAAAGTTGGGATTCCTCTTTTCTTTGTCATTTCTAAGGATGCCAAATACTGTAGGCGGTCTTTTATAAGTGGATTTCAAGTTAGCTTTCGCTAAAGTTTTGATCAATGTCTTATAGCCTTGCAACTGATAAGGTAGGGAGACCCTGCTGGTTTATCTATCATAGGGCGTGGTTGTTGGGCTTGTGTGGGCTGCCCAGTATGACAATGTTGGTTTTTGAATTTGCGCTTTTGTTCAAGAAAAACTTTGCGGATGAATTTTAAGCTGTACCCATGTTTAAAGCCACATTGATAAATTCTACGGAGTTCTTTGTTCAAAAAGTACTATTGCTACAATGAGTCAAGGCTTGACGAAAGTAGGCATAGAAAGAGGATTTTTTGTAGGACCAGGGGTCATATGACCACCTGGGAATCAAGACAGGTATGTTAGTGGGTTTGGTGTAAACAGTAGTATCCAGGTGTGTAGGGTGGGCAAAAACTTTAATGTCTAGGAAGTCCACTGTTTTATCACTTTCAATGGATAACTTTAGACGGAGACCATATTGCGGTTTGGAAAAGTGCTCTACTAACTCTGAAGCTATGCTTTGGTAGTCCCATATTACAAAAATATCATCAACATAACAGGTGTAAAGGAGAAGCTCATTCTTAATGTTAAAATCTAGTTGTCTGTTAACTTCCCTAATAATTATCTCGGCCAAGACTCCTGCCATCGGGCTGCCAATCGAGACCCCTTTAGTTTGTTGGTAAAACAGCCCTTTGTGTTCAAAATATGACTCATGGAAAATAAGGTAGGCAAGATTTCTAAGGGTTTCTGGGTCATGATCTATTACTGGAATTACGGATAAATAAAGATTTCACTATTCGTACGAATAACCATGAGAGTCACTGTATGCGTCATGGAAATGGAACACATATTTTCTATATTCCAAAATTATCACTATCATAGTAAGTCCATCAAAAAAATTTTTTTTCTCGATGACCATACATCTCCCATATCCTCACAAATGTACAATGTATTCTGCTAAATTTCATTATAAAATATTTTTTCTTTTATATTTACATGTCAACAAGTAATGATCTTCTGAATTGTGATATAAAGCTTTCTATAAATATTATAAAATGGCATTTTTTTCATTGACTTTATATGCATTTATTTTATTCATGATGAACATTTAATAACTTATAATATCATTGGTTTTTGATAATGTTAGTAGTGAATTATTATGATTATTTTTTACTTACAGAGAATACTTTCTGAAATTGCTAGATAATATTGGGTATTGACTTTTATTGGAATGTTATTGAATGAGTGCAATTTCAGTACATTACATTATTGTACATTAATGCAATATATTGTAATACACTAATGTATTGATTAAGGCAACTGGGATCTGAATTAAAAAAATATGCAATCATTATAGTAAGTGTACAACATTTATTTTTACATTACATAAGTCTACAACATTAATATATAACAGGAGTGGCCAAACTGTGATTGGCAAGTCACATGTGGCTCTTTGGTACTTTCAGTGTGGCTCCATAACATGAAAGTCAATAGCTAATATGAAGCAAATACTTTTTAAGTTAAACAAATTACAGATATATTATTTGTTTTATCTGTTTATAAAAAGTAGTATGCATCTATACAAAATACAGTTGGACCTCCATATATCAAATTTCTATATATCGAAATTCTCCGTATATCAAAATTTTTGTTAGTCCTGTGAAATTTCTATTGAAATTTGTTTCTATATATAGAAATTTTTAATTTCAGCGGCAAGGGAAAGGGATAAGGTGTAAGGAGTCTAAATTTGGTCTGGCTAAAAAAAGCCGACAAATAAACAAAATGGATGTTTCGATTTGTACTATAGAGGGGTTAGTGTAAAGTTCTAGGGCTTTTTTCGGTTTCGGTTTTGTATGTTACTTGTGTTAATTGGCTTAAAACCAAAACCAAAACTGATGATGGTATTGATAATACTGAAAGTGCTTTTGTTTTCTACAGTAAATTAAGTTATTTTTCACTGCTTAGTGTGCTTTAGTTTGGAACTTTATTACAGAAATTAAAGCAGTTTAACAGTTTATCTTTATACTCCTTTTTAGCTTATTAATCTAATTATGTAATTTTACCATCTGTTATAATTCTAGTTAATGTTTTAAATTTAAATAATATTCTGAACATTGTATTCCAAAAACGATGTATTCGAATTATAAATTTTATGTATGACTGACGATGACTTAATGAAGTCGAAAGTACTTCCATAATAAATTATATCTTTTTTCCACTTCGAAATAAGGCTTATTTATTTATTTATTGTTATACCATTAATACAAGTGGAAGTTTATTTATTCATTATATATTGCTATAATAATGACTATTTATTACAGTCATTGATTCCATTGTGTTAATGATTCGTATGAAAAGGTGTACCGAATTTCACCTCTGATTCTTTTATGAACTTTCACCTATCTATAGATTATCTCTTTCGTTTCGTACAATTATTGTGGGCTTTATAATCATTGCAATTATACCCATAGTTATGTATCTGAATGATTTTAGATCCACCATGTATTGACATCACATTTTTGAGCAAGAAAAACAGCCTGAATTTTCTGTTTCTAAACTGTACGATTGTTTGCCAGTGGATAGAATGTCTAATGACGTCAAGAAAGATTAAGTGGTGTTCATGGCAATCAGGTAGTGGTGCCTCAAGGCAAATACACTTTCAAATGAGCAGTGAAAGCAAGGACAACAAGAAGAGGAGGATGTGGGGTAAAATTCTCAGGCCCAGGATTCAAAGGGGCCTGACATCATCCTGAAATTTTTTTATGCGCTAATTAATCGTAGAAGGAAGGTGCTGAAGTTTAGAGTTTGAAATGGGATAATAAATTGCCCCAATCTTATAACTTTAAAAATATTTTACCACGTAACCTCTTTATTACGCTGCTCCATAATTTCCACACACTACTAAAATAATAATATAATTTCAGCTCACTTGGGCAGGGAAAAAACAATCCGTAATCATCAAAAAACAAACGGATTCACTATAGTGCACTTTCGGCTCAACCGAGCCCTCCTCAGTCGTGTTTTCCCTGCCCAAGTGAGCTGAAATTATATTATTATTTTAGTAGTATTTTACCATAAAACCAAATTATTAAGCGAGGATCGCTGTTGGAGTGCATCAAGGGCACTCTTGCTGTCAAGGTGAATAAGAATCCTGAGCTCTACAATGACATTTCATTCATTTTCATTTATAGGTCATCATGTCCCCTTACGGGGATCAGCCCTCCCTGTTCCGCTAGGCATTACAGGGAAAATGAAACTTTATTATAGATACAAATGTCCCATTTCTACATATCAATACAATTATAAAACAATATAATTAAAAGGGTGGGTTGGTTACAACTAAAATAAAGTGCATATAAGCTGTCTTAGCTTATTTTAACATTATTTTTAAGAATTGAATTAATTCGTATGTGATGTGTCTGTTTCTCACAAGATGGTACAGACTACAGGGCCACTCCAGGCCCTGGGAAAGGACAGTCTGCTGTAGGAGGTGCCTACATGCTGCAAGACTGTTACATTCATATAGGAGGTGAGGGATGTCACTCACCTCCTTCCAGATGCAAGAGTGGGGAGGGCGAGAGTCCCTCCCCACACTTGCATCTGGAAGAGGTTGCCTTCCCAAAACGGTGAAGATAACTTCCCAAGTTACCGTGACCGGTAAGAAGCTGAAGAAGGAGAAAATTGTTTGGGAGCCAGTCTAAGTCCGATAATCGTTCTCTAATATTTGGAATGAGCTCATGGGTGTGCCTGCCCTTGTCGCTGCAATTCCATCTTCTCTGCCACTCATCAAGGGTCTGTTCCCTCAGTTGTTGAGAAAGGAATCTGAGTGGCATTCTATCAAAGTGAATCGTTCCTTCGTGCCAGTTCATCGGCTCTTTCATTTCCTGCAATTCCTTGGTGTGCCTTAACCCAGGTGAAGGAAATCTCGGATTGCATCCGATGGTGCCTGATAATCTCTTTGATCCTGTGAACCAAATTATTAAGCGAGGATCGCTGTTGGAATGCATCAAGGGCACTCTTGCTATCAAGGTGAATAAGAATCCTGAGCTCTATAATGACATTTCATTCATTTTCATTTATAAGGTCATCATGTCCCCTTACGGGGATCAGCCCTCCCTGTTCCGCAAGGCATTACAGGGAAAATGAAACTTTATTATAGATACAAATGTCCCATTTCTACATATCAATACAATTATAAAACAATATAATTAAAAGGGTGGGTTGGTTACAACTAAAATAAAGTGCATATAAGCTGTCTTAGCTTATTTTAACATTATTTTTAAGAATTGAATTAATTCGAATGTGATGTGTCTGTTTCTCACAAGATGGTACAGACTACAGGGCCACTCCAGGCCCTGGGAAAGGACAGTCTGCTGTAGGAGGTGCCTACATGCTGCAAGACTGTTACATTCATATAGGAGGTGAGGGATGTCACTCACCTCCTTCCAGATGCAAGAGTGGGGAGGGCGAGAGTCCCTCCCCACACTTGCATCTGGAAGAGGTTGCCTTCCCAAAACGGTGAAGATAACTTCCCAAGTTACCGTGACCAGTAAGAAGCTGAAGAAGGAGAAAATTGTTTGGGAGCCAGTCTGAGTCCGATAATCGTTCTCTAATATTTGGAATGAGCTCGTGGGTGTGCCTGCCCTTGTCGTTGCAATTCCATCTTCTCTGCCACTCATCAAGGGTCTGTTCCATCAGTTGTTGAGAAAGGAATCTGAGTGACATTCTATCAAAGTGAATCGTTCCTTTCTCAATGGCTCTCTTTGCCAGTTCATCGGCTCTTTCATTTCCTGCAATTCCTTGGTGTGCCTTAACCCAGGTGAAGGAAATCTCGGATTGCATCCGATGGTACCTGATAATCTCTTTGATCCTGTGAACCAAATTATTAAGCGAGGATCGCTGTTGGAGTGCATCAAGGGCACTCTTGCTGTTAGAGTGAATAAGAATCCAGAGGCCAGGAGGAAGAGTTGTGCACCACTTAATTGCCTCCCAAATGCAAGCAACTCTGCCTGAAACACAGAACAGTAGTGTTCCAGTCTGAAAAGGCCAGTGAAGATTTCCCTGCAATCTCGAAATGCAACAAAGGCAGCTCCCACTCCAATGTCCATCTTCGAACCGTCTGTATAGATATGAATGGAGAAATCATGTTACTCCATACTGATGCTAATCCCTGAGCGGAGATAGTGCTCAGGGAGATCCAAATAGTTAATGTTCCTATCCAACTTGCTTACTGAAGGGAGATTACAACTACCTTCCTCGAGTTTACCCTTTTTGGCCAGTGATTTGGAAGCACATTCCTTTATAACCAAATCAATTGGCGAAAGTCCAGTGAGCACCAAAAGTGCGTCCGTTGCAACAGTACGGTAGCAGTGTACAAGTCTGAGGGCTGCTGTTCTTTGAGCGGACAGCAGCATCTGTTGTTGTTTACAGTTGCTTGCTGCTTGATACCAGGCAGCGCTTGCATATGTGGCAATAGGGATGAAAAGGCCCTTGTAGATAACTGTCATTGCTTCGGAACCAAGCCCCCGTCTGGAGCGGGCCACTGAGGCCAGTTTGAGAAAGAGGCTGTTACTTTTCTTCTTAATGGATCTGACATGTTCACTCCAGGAAAGTCTATTGTCCAGAAACACTCCCAGGTACTTGAGGCAAGTAACAAATGGGATTCTCTGGTTCTGCATTTTAAGAACGGGCGGTCTTTTCCTCAAGTCACTGCAAAACTTTGATGCGAAGATAATGAAAGCCGATTTACCGGCATTGAACCTGAGTCCACTGTCGGCTCCCCAGTCACTGATCCTCTGAAGGAGTAGGTTTCCACGCTCCTCCACCTCTCTACGTGAATTGCCTGGAAAGACAATTAATGTGTCGTCAGCATATGCTGTCACTTTATAATTTTCACCTAGGTCTTTTTTCAACAGGTAATCAAACAGGATATTCCAAAAGGAGGGGCCCGAAATAGAGCCTTGCGGACATCCCCGTTCAAGTCTCCTCGTTTCCTTTTGTCCAGGTAGGTCAATGAAAGCTTCTCTTTCGGAGAAGAAGTCTGAAGCAAGATTGTAAAGATTCTGAGGACATTGGTATTTCCTCAGTTGGCAGAGAATGAGGGCCACCAGGCCCGGTCAAAAGCTGCTCGAATGTCGAGGCTGACTCCAACTGCAAATTTTGCAGCAATCTTTGTGTCCCGGATATCTTGCAACACTTTCAAAATTGCGTCCTCCGTAGAGTGTTGGGGTCGGAAACCGAACTGAACCGGGCTGAGACAACGATTGTGCTCAATGTGCCAATTAATCCGTTGAATCATTAGCCTATCCAGGACCTTGCCCAGACAGGACAGGAGGGTAATTGGTCTGTAGCTTTTGAGATCAGAAGGATCCTTATTCTTGCCTTTCGGGATAATCACAAGACACACTCTCTTCCACTGCCTAGGAAAGATTCCAAATTTGAGACACACGTTGAACAAATTGACAAGGTTGTCCGGACAGATCTCCCAAAGTTTCCGGATGATGTCCGTGGTAATGAGATCCTTCCCAGAGGCTTTATGCCTGGAGAGTTGCCAGATGCTTTCTTGCTCCTCTTCATGAGAGAAAAGAGGATCGTCCTCTGCATGGTAGTCCTGCAGCTTGGCTCTAATCTTTTGGAGGTCAGAGTCCTCCTCTGCCTTGTCACAATGGAAGAAGTTATCCAGAAGAATATTAGCTGTTTGCTCAAAGTCTCCACTATACCCAGTAGAGATCTGCAAACTGTAGAAGATTGCCTTTTGTTTGATCCTTCCTGTATCAGCTTATAGATAAATCCCCATGAGTTTTTACGGGCAAGTTCACAAAATTCACGCCATGAGGCAGTTTGTACTGTTTGATCTTGTTTTTATAATGAGTTTGAAAGTTCAAGTAGACCTGTCTCTTGTGGGATCGTAAATCAGGGTCTCTTGCAGTCTGGTACTGCCGTCTGAGACGATTGTTATTTCGCCTCAGAAATGTGAGGTCCTGGTTCCGCCAGGGAAATGATCTACAGGTAGAGTCACCACTTTTCTTAGGAATCCTTGCATTAAGGATCGAATTGATACTTTTCGATGATCTTATCACTCCATTCAATGGCCTCTTCCCATGAGGAGGCTGCATCAAGGTGGAAGCTCTCAGTGGCCTGGGTCAGGTCACCTGAGATGCCATTCCAATCTGCTTTTGCAAGGGCAAATCTCCTTTTGCTTTCGCTCCTAGTCTTGGTTGAGTGTATTTCAAATAAAATGGTTGAGTGGTCACCGAGAGAATCCTCGTCAGAGAACTGCCAGTTGTGAATATACGGGAGAATCGGTCCATTACAGATTGTGAGATCAATCCAGCTTTGGCCTCTTGGGCCACTGAAAGTGGGTGCTGAGTTGGGATCATTAAGCAGAAAGAGATCTTCCTCGTGCATGAGTTCCAAGATGTCATCTGCATCTCTGTCGTTGTTGGGATCACCCCAAACTGACGAGTGAACATTGAAGTCTCCTCCAATGATGATCCTCTTTCCCCGGAATTTATCCATGAATTTTTAACTGGATGATAGTTTGAGCGAGCTCCTCGCTGAACGGGCGGTATACACTCACAAGAACAATGTTTGAGAGATTAGTTTGCATTTCGACACAGACAATCGAATTTGTGCTCACGTCCATGTAGTGGCAAATTGCCACATCGGATAGATTGATGATGATACCTGCCAGAGGTTTCCCACTGGAACTGCAGACAGTATAAAAACAGTTTCTGAGTCCAGCAATCTTATTCTGGATTGCATAAGGTTCCTGAACAAGAGCAACATGATTGTTGTCCATCAAATGGCAGAAGGAGGAAGTCGCAGCAATGGATTTCTGGAGATTGATCTGAATGATTTTCATAAAAGAATCCCTTGGAGAATTGCTTGAGCTAGTTTGCTCCATAATCTATGCGGCTTGCTAAAAGTGTCCTCATCTTCTGCAAGGATGGGCACTTCCTGTCAAAAGCATTATGGTGGAGTCAGGATGTTTATCTTGCTGACAGTTTTTACAAACCTTTGATGTTGCCTTGTTAGGGCAATCCTTGAATCTGTGTGTCTATACACATTGACTGCAGGTGGGTTTCACCTCGCTGCAGTTTTTGGCAAGATGACCTATCTTGACACAATTGTAACACTGAAGGATAGAAATAAAAGTTTCTACTCGGCATCTAACCCATTCCAGGTTGAGCCGTTTCATTTTGGTCAGAGTCCCGTATAGCTTCCCGGAAGTCTCCAGGACCCAGTTACAAGTGTCCTTGGCCTTGTTACCTAATTGGAACCTTGGAGTGCATTGCTGGGAAAATTTTTCAACGTTGTGAACAAACTCTGTAACTATTCAATCTGCTCATAGAGCAGGGTTGAGAGGTCTGATTTAGCTATGGTTCTTGGAACCCCAATGACAATAACCCTTGGTCGCCTTGGTTTAGGGTCACGAGCTTTAAGCTCGGGTATACTCTGAATGGCAGTAGTCAACTTTGTCTTGTCAGTTGAGTGGGCCACTTCAACTACAAGACCGCCTTTTTTAATCTTTCTAAGGCTTTTAACTCCGATTTTGAGGGCTGAGGGGCTAATCTTTTCCTTCAGCATCCTCTTCGTTGTTCCAGCATCTTGCTGATCATTTATTGGTTCAATTATGACTACTTCTTTCTTTGCCGGTCTCGCTTTCTGACCTCCGGAGACCACAGCAGCAAAGGTTGGAGAGGCGGGCACTTTTTGCTGGATTATCTTTTCCAGTTTGTCTTCCATCGACTTGATGGAGTGGTTGAACCGCTCTTGGTCCTCAATGATAAGAACTAACTGATTCACCTTTTCAGTAATAAAGTTAAAATGTTCCTTGGTTCCCATCCTGGAACCAGAATTGTTATTTCAGTAAGAAACTATGTCTGCCTGCAAACTTATTGCAAGCTTCAGACGGTGGCTTTCCATATGCACATTCTCTTCATCACTATCTTCACTAAATTGCTTCTCTTCATCACTCTTGGGAGCATTCTTCTCCATCGATTGTTGAACAAAGTCCATTTCTTCCATAATTGAAGGGAAGAAGCGCGGCTGCTGATTAGTTTCACCTAGAGGGGGAAGTTCCCGGCCCAACTAGGCTACTCACGGGCTGCACCGCGAGAAGGTTCAGCAGCTACTTTCCGAGTCGGAGAGAAAAACAGCTTACGAGTTCAAGAAAAAGAAATTTAATATACGCAATACTAAAAATAGCACACTCGTTAGCAAAAACACTCTCGAATTTGGACTGAGTCGGACCGCAGCCCCTCTATAATGACAATGCTATTAATCATTTCCGAAAAATCCTGAAGAAGAAAGAAATGCAATCGACATTGGCAGATTCTTTAACGTCCTACAAACATTCGGCCGGATTCGCGCGCGTGGAAACGCTTCGGCTTTCCACTCTGGAGGACCCGGGTTCGAGTCTCGGAACCCCAATGACAATAACCCTTGGTGGAAACGCTTCGGCTTTCCACTCTGGAGGACCCGGGTTCGAGTCTCGGAACCCCAATGAATATGATTCCGATTTTCCGATTAATTTCAAGGGGTCAACCCTTGGTTTTTGACCCCTTGAAATTATTTTTCATGTGATCCGGGCCCGGCCCATCGATCCCCATCCTCCACCATCCTGCTGACCCCTCCGCAGGGGTGGGCAGCCTGTGGAAGGGCTTGTTTCGCCCCGTTACTTAGTATTCTCCCTGAATGGAAAGTGGCGTCATCTCTTAACAAAAAAATGTCCCACAAACGGAAAATAAACATGATAATTGAAAATGCAAGACTGTGTATGTATACATTACTACATATAAATAAACTTAGTAAGAAATTATATACTTTTGTATTTATTTTTTATTTTATTTTTTTTTTTTTGGGTTTCCAATTACTACATATAAATAAACTTAGTAAGAAATTATATACTTTTGTATTTATTTTTTATTTTTTATTTTTGGGTTTCCAGAATGAATTAATCAAATTCCCATAAAAATCTATGGTAAATCGATGATCGGTTAACGAACATTATCTTTGAACGGATTATGTTTTTTAACCTATCACCGCAACGACCTTAAATTTTTATATCATTTTGCATGTCTTCCATATTGTTTCATTTTTCCCTTACAATCGTCGATTTTTTTTATAAAGTAAATTGTTGCAATTATTATTTTCTTTTTATTTGGACTATATTTTGCAATTTGGATATAGTTTTGCTGACATACGATATTAAACAATTGTTATAATAGAAAGATAGTCATTAATATTTTTTGAAGTACAAATTGGTCCGTAAGTTACTATTATTTAATTTCTGTTGATTCGTATGAAAATTTAAGAATTTCATTGATACTTAATGGCATAAACGAATTCAATCTATTGTTTTATAACGTTTCTACACAAATTTATAAGAATGTTTTCTTAATTTAACATGAAAAATATAGTTTAACAATGGACGCGACGCGCCCGTTGCGATTTCAACGACGATACGCGCGACGCAGAAATATGTGACCTCAAAAATACTTACGATAACAAACCGACTAATCATTGAGTAATGATGTTTGTCGGTGACGGGAGATGTTTACCTGCGCATGTGTAACAAGTATCCTACAATGCTTAGTCATTTGTAACTTTGAAAAACAACTGATATTGATAGAATGAAATGTTTTCTGACTGTATTTATGTGATATATTACGTGCAGCGTCGATCCGCATCACTCAAGCATTTAAGCTATATGCTTCAGAAGAAGTTTAATCCAGTGTAACTCAGGTAAGTGGTAGTTACGAGCAGTATATGATCGAAAGAATTGATATAAAAAAAGGTAAAGAATCGTTCGATGCGAAACAAAATGACGTGAACATTTTTGCTGGTTATTGCATTACCAAAAGTTACGTCACTATAGGTGGAAAATGTATAATTTATATCTCCATGCACTAGATTAGTGATCTCCAAACGTTTTTGACTGCGTACCCCTAAGACTGAAAAAATAAATGGCGCGTACCCCAACTGATTGAGCAGATATCTATTGTAATTGGTGTTTTAAAGAGGAAATAAGGCCTTATGTAATATCCAAAAAAGCTATAATTGAACATTATTTTTATTATGAACATAGATGCTTATTTATTTTTCTTATTAAAATTTAATGAGAAGAATGGGCTTGCATTTGTTTAATAATTTCTGAAAATGCTGGTTTGATGTTATCTGACACTGCGATACGAAGGTCTGGTTCCAAGTTTAATTTATTTCGATATTTAGTTTTAATACTCAGTGATCTAGCAGCTTGTAGAGTTTACAAACAATATATAAAAAATGTTTTCACTGTACCCCAAGGATCGTCTCGCGTACCCCCTGGGGTACGCGTACCACACTTTGGAGACCGCTACACTAGATCCAAGGTGGCCAAACTGTGGCTCTTTGGTGCCTTCAGTGTGGCTCCATACTATGAAAATCAATAGTCAATTTGAAGATACTTAATTTAAAAAATAATAAATTTGTAATTTATTTATTTATTGTAAAAATTAATATTCATCTATACGAAGTAAATGCATGTGAAATATATAATAAACAATTTTTTGAAGCCATTGTTTAGATTACCCGAAAAACCTGATATTGCTTTCACTGATCCAGAAAGAAACTAATTCTGGCTCTTAATTATTTGAGGTTTTCCTAAACGGCTCATAGTCACATGACATGAGTTTGGCCACCCTGCAATAGATATTTCTCTCAGATGACGATATCGAAATTTTATTCTAATAAAAATATTTATTTTAGATTATATTTTATTTACAGTAACTGATAAATTATTGTTGTTTTACATATTTATCTAGAATTTTCAGATATTAATCAATACAATGAAAGCTCAATTTTATTTATTATTTTTATAGAAACGTTTATTAGTCTATAAATTCATATCAGGAAACATATCCTGTTTAAAATGATAATTTTATGACTAACAATATTAGATGGATATATATATATAATGTAACTGTGGGGCAAACGGTCACGCTAGTGATATATTTTATAATATTTCGAATATACTTTGTTAAAGCAAATCCTAATATTTAATATTAGAGAGCTTCAGCAACACAAACGTGCAGTAGGAGAATGACGTAAAACGCTAGAATGACGAAATCATGGCGTCATTTGGAATCGTCGCTAAAGAGTTCTTCACGTCGAAACGTGAGTTAAGGAAAGATTCTATATTAACGTCATTCGTTTGCGTTCTACACGTCGAAAATGGCAAATTCGACGCTTAGGCAGGAAGGTTCACGTTGGTGATTACCTATATTTATAGTGACTAAACGACTGAATATAATGCCATATATTTTTGCATGCACGTTCCTTAGACTTGTATCTATGATATGATAATTAAATTTTGTGTTAAAAACGGTTAAAAATCCTAACTTGAAGAGTTACTTTTATACCATATTTTTAGGCGTGATTACTGGATACCTCACACTGAGTGGAAAAACTTTGTTTTATTTTTATTTAATCTAAATATTTTTTCTAGTTCGAAGTGATTTTGAAAAACAAAATCGAATCAACCAGTTACGGACTCGGATGTTCGTGTTCTACGCAAGCGTATTAAATGAATATGATGTCGTATACATGGACGCTATTTGGGGAAGTTAAGGGAAGTAACGACTTGCTGAAGCAGATTTCTTTACAAACGCACGCATGGAACGTAAACTCAATGACGTCATTTTTCTTTGCATTTACGTTCACGTCAACGTCTTGCTGAAGCTCTCTATTACATTCGGTAAGGTCTAAGCTATCGAAGCACATAACAATTACTTTTGTCAGTAGCGCTAAAATTTTGTATAATTGATTTAACAAAGAATGCATGCTGTCCCTTTACCTTACAGTGTGGGGCAAACCACGATACACTTAGACACGGTATGCCTATGCGCATACCTACTACGTAATGTGTCGTCACTGTGACGTCAACTGTGTTGCAAAAGGAACTCGCTTATGAAGAAACCTGCGTGATTAACTCGCGATTTATTACAAAATACGGAATTAAATTTGTATTTTTATCTAGCAACATGATTGAAGATTTTGTAGATATTATTTCCCGATGACTTTTAGTAATTTAATTTAAATATAGTTGCCAGTTATACGATATTAAAATACATTATATCAGTGAAAAAATATATCATTTAGGAAAAATATATACTTTTTTATAAACGATATTTCAAAAAGTACGGTTTAAATTATAGTTTATTTAATTTTTAATACAAACTATATATTACACTAATAAAATGTTTAAAAAAATGTTTTGGAAATTAGTTACAAATCAAGTAAACAAATACACTAAAATCAAAACAGTATCGACTGGAGTTCTCCAACCATTTTAAGGATACTTATGACTTTAAAATTTATATCTTTTTAATATTTTTTCAATTGCTCATTTTTATTTATAGGCAATAAAAATAATCTATGTTGATTTCAAAAAATATTTCAAGTTTAATCAAATATCTCTATAAAAGAGTCAAATAATAAAATACATACTATTGGAATTATCATCCTTCAAAATAT
>AYEL01085273.1:0-22103 GCA_000484575.1 Olivierus martensii | reverse complement strand
CGTTTAAATCATTTTTGAAAAATTTAAATTTGCGACAAAATCGTACAAAATGTCAGCTATTCGCACTTAACCCGAAACGAGGTAAGAGCGTACTTGCAAGTTCAAAACGTTTTGAAGTTTATTTACGCACCCTAATTGGTACGAACAGAATTAGGAACAAATTTGCTATAAAATGCTTTTTACCGCATTAAGATAGATTGTTTCGTTTTAGAGTTATTCCTTGATAAAGAAACGAGAATTGAACTCTTGAGATGTCAGAGGACAACTCCGTCCCATCGATTTCGATAGGCTTTAATCTACAGATTGGGGGCCATCGAAAAGTGACTTCTGTAAAAGAGTTTAGGTCATTATGCCTTCGTTATTAAAAAAATCGAGATCAAACATCACAAAGCCGGACCGCACCGCTTATATGCCTAAAAAACTGCAGATATTTCAATCAAAGCGGCGGTGTAGTGGCTAAGGTGCTTCTTTGCGGAGCTGAATGTTGTAAGTTCGAGTCTTGCATACTTTGTTTTTTCAAGTTAATAAATTAAAATATTATTAGCAATAAAACTTCAGGTAAAAGTAAGTTTTTTTTGTCATAGTTACAATTTGGCAAAATCACTTTTCAATTATTGTTCCATGTCTTTCTCGCTTTATCTCTCTCTCTCACTCTCTAATTGCTGTAATTCACTATGCGTAGGGTGATACTAAATAGTCTTTATATATGGGGTAGTAACAACTCGTTGAATTGTTGCTATCCCATACGTAACTATGACCAAAAAAAAAACTTGATTTTATCTGAAGTTTTATCTTTTTTTTCTGTATTTCTATAATGGTTATTACAATCACTCACTGTACAATTCATCATTTTTGTAATAATCACACCATAAAATAGTTAAAACACGCAAAAATCGCTAACGGATACGACTTATTCATAAGCAAATACAGTGTCTTTTTTGCAACTCAGGTGACGTCATGCGCGGAACTGACCAATTTAGCCTCACTAAATAGGCATACTGTGTCTAAGTATTGTGGGCAAACGGACATCTGTTTTCTGAATCACTACTATCGTGATAATAGTGGCAAACAAAATAGGGATCATTTCCATTTTCTATACATGATACATGATGTCTTTTCAAGTAATAGAGACATTGCATACAATTTACACTATCTTTATATAACACTCCATATGCTTGGCAAATGTTTTCTTTATTGAGATTTAAGGAAGTTACAACAGAAATTTATGCTACTTGGGTGTCTTTCTCACTGGTGCCATCAACTTTATTAACTTCAACTTCGATCAATATTAAACGTAGAATTTTAAGAGAGTTTGTTAATTAACTTAAAAATCTATGTTTTGTTGACCGAATTTGAAAATCTCTACATTGGACAAACTTGACTTCTTAATGTGCTATTTAGAATAATATGTTTTAGCTGCAATTATTAATAGCATTTCGACAATTTTAAATGCTTTCACAACGAATATCACGTTTTATAAAAAAAGCCCAATAATGCACTTCCCCCAAGTACGCCCTTACCCCACTCCACCTTATAACATTCCATATGCTTGGCAAATGTTTTCTTTATTGAGATTTAAGGAAGTTACAACAGAAATTTATGCTACTTGGGTGTCTTTCTCACTGGTGCCATCAACTTTATTAACTTCAACTTCGATCAATATTAAACGTAGAATTTTAAGAGAGTTTGTTAATTAACTTAAAAATCTATGTTTTGTTGACCGAATTTGAAAATCTCTACATTGGACAAACTTGACTTCTTAATGTGCTATTTAGAATAATATGTTTTAGCTGCAATTATTAATAGCATTTCGACAATTTTAAATGCTTTCACAACGAATATCACGTTTTATTCCAACTAATTATCATCGATTTGAATTTCTTTCACCATTACTAATCACATCTACAAAAGTGTAATTAATATAGAGAATGCCAGTAAATAATACGGCATACAAGTAATAGAATGCAATCAATTAATATAAATATAAGCCTTACATATTTTAAGCTATTAATGGCAAAAAAACACACCTGTCCTTTTACCCCCACAGAAATGTGCCCGTTTGCCCCACCATCAGTTTTTCGCTTTAAAGCTACAAAACTAAAAAATAAATGGCAGCAGTACATTATTGAACACGAATAACGATAGGGAAGGTTTTTAAGTTACTAAGGTACCAAGCATAATATTTTTTTAAACTACGATTAAATATAAAAACCCTTATTTACTAAAACAAATTTTACTTCATGGCGAATTTTAATGGAAATCTGTTCTTGTCTGATAAAGTTTTTAAGATTAATTAGAAGTTTCTTTAACATTTCAATGATTTCGTTTGGCAAAAAATAAGTACATATATATGCAATATATAATATACTTCTATTATGCAGTTGCCAGTTTTAATATCTTAAATATTGCTAATTTCCTTAAATGATGTCCGTTTGCCCCACAGTTATCTTATACAGCTATAAACTGTGGCACCCGTTTACTATGATGAAAGTACTGTATTTATAATACAGAATTAAACAATTTGATCAGATTTTGTAAGACAATATACAGAACTTGAGTGAATATCAAAGAAATCACATAAATTAAGGGAATAAACGATAAGTTATTTAGAAATCAAAGTTAACAAGTATATGATTTGAATATTTCTGTATGGTTGTTCGTGTCAAGAATTGTTTAATTAGAACGAAAAGAAGTATGGGATCTCTATCTTATACAGATACTCTTCACTTAACGACTACCTGTTTAACGACTAATCGAACTTACAACTTTTTTTGACGAAAAATTTGGTTTGCGCCCATATGCCTCGCTTATCGACTTCTATTGCATGTAATTCCTCGAATTCCAAAATTATGATGAAGAAAAATACTTTGTGCATAATTAAGATATAAATGTCTTTACACCCATGAGAACTTAAGCGAGTAACTTATTCTAAATATATACAAACAAGTTATTCGCTTACCTAACAATTCGTTCTACGACCAAGTCGTATTTACGGAACTCGATCGTTAAGTGAGGAGTACCTGTAACGTTAAAAATACAAGAGAAATTTGAAAATAGCAGAAATCCTCCTCCTCCTCCTGAGACCTATATAGATTAAGTGTTCAACTGATATCGATGAAATTTCAGATATATAAATATTTCTTATATTACTTTAGCTCGCCTGAAATTTTCAGAACAATTAACCAAAACAAAATGTAGAGAATGGAGGACCTGAAATACACTCTTAAATATAGCATTGTTTAACAGTATTTGAATAAATTATGAAATATAGCTAGTTCGATTAAAGTTCTCGACCAATGGAATTAAAATTAAGGGATTTCAGAGAAGAAAATGATTCAGTTCTCTGAAAATGCTTCTACAGATCACATCATTAAAATAATTTCCACTAAATCTGGAGTATAAATACTTAAAGAAATTAATTTTCTAAATACTATAAAATAAAGTTAACAATCTAACAACAAAAAATTAAGTTTTCAAATTGTTGTGCAGATTGATTTTTCCGACCATGCCATCTGCAAAATTTTACAATGATCATCTGCAATAGTAACAGAAAAAATATTGTTAAAAATCTAAAATTCTTCTAAATACTATAAAATAAAGTTAACAATCTAACAACAAAAAATTAAGTTTTCAAATTGCTGTGCAGATTGATTTTTCCGACCATGTCATCTGCAAAATTTTACAATAATCATCTGCAATAGTAACAGAAAAAATATTGTTAAAAATCTAAAATTCAAAAATTAATAAAAATAAATAAGTTATAAAAATTTCTTGTTAAATAATTTATTATCATTATTATTAATGTCTAATAATTATAAACTTATATAGATAATTCAAATATGGAAACTAAAGAAAATTGCGGAAAAGGAATAACTTCATTAGAAGTCAATTGCCTAATAGCTTATATGCCGCATATCGTGAAAAATATTTTAGAAAATCTCGATAACTGCGAATTGAAGAAAATGAAACTAGTATGTTCAATGTGGAAAGAGATTGCCGAACTCATTATTAACAACAGAATAATAATCATAATTAAGGTGAGTTAAAACATACAGTATTATAAAATAGTCTCAATACGCGAATCGCTGATTAGGAGACTGAATTGTCAATTGGTTGGGTGCTGTGATAGGGGCACAATGAGTGAATTTGGCCTCTACCAATGGCACAATTCATTCATTGTTTAACCTGCAGGCCGTAAAAGGCTACTAAAAGATCCCCTCACTTTCTATTAATGGCTTCTGAATGATTTTTCACTATTAAAAACTACTAAAATCTGGATGATAATCACTAAAAATTTTCAGTTCCCAGATAGCTTCATTCCAATCAAAAACGTTCTAATGCCCTCACTTTCTATTAATGGCTTCTGAATGATTTTTCACTATTAAAAACTACTAAAATCTGTATGATAATCACTAAAAATTTTTAGTTCCCAGATAGCTTCATTCCAATCAAAAAAGTTCTAGATATGAAATGATCAATAAATTATTTTAAATAATGAGATATTTTCCTCTTTCAAAACTATTATACTGTACATACCATTTCTATCAGATACAAAAATAAATTTCAGAAAATTATTTTCACTAAAGGAGATATGTATCATAGAAAAGTTTGAACTAAATTATAAATTATTTTATGAATGAAATTGAAATTCATACACTTGAAAATTTATTTTTCAATATATCAACAAATAATATTTTTTAAATAATCATGTGAAAAGTAATTATAATATTGCTATTATCGTGGAATTATGTCTTTTTTACAAACTTACATTAAAATACAAGAATGAAATTGAAATTCATACACTTGAAAATTTATTTTTCAATATATCAACAAATAATATTCTTTTAAATAATCATGTGAAAAGTAATTATAATATTGCTATTATCATGGAATTATGTCTTTTTTACAAACTTACATTAAAATACAACAAGTTTTACTTCAAATGCTCATAGTATGTCTGTTTTGATCCAGAAATTTTAATAAATAAAGTTTTTTCAGCATTTGTATGATCTTTTTGCTCAGATACAATAATTAGTCCATCAAATAATTTATTTTTTATTTTTTTCAAACGGAATTATAAATACTGAGCATTACGCTGAATTACAATTTCAATTTTGATTTAAAATTTTTCTAATCTATTTTCTGTAGAATTAATAATTACAAAAATCTTATCGTTAGTAATTTCGGAGTATTTAAAATTGTATTAAATTGGCATTATTTCAAACACATTTGAAGGAATCAAAGAAAAAACAGGTCACAACTGCAAAATTGTTGACTTAAAAAGGATAGTTGTGAACTAACGTTAAAAATTTTCAAAATTTATTTTTTACCATTTCAGTTTAAGTCCATAAAACGTTAAGGATAACTCTAAGGTGTTTTCATTCTAATTTTTCAAAATATAGCGAAATTCCTGCTAAAAATATTTTGTAATGTTTCATTTATAAGATTCTATATGTAACTCTATAGAAATTAGTCTGCTATGACGGAGAAATCGACACCAACGCCGCCCTAGTGATTAAAATCTAGACCTACACAATTTTTCTTTTGTTATTGGTAAGAGTGTAATGACCATATACTATTTATAGACCATGGCCTAACCAATACCAAAGTCGTAAGTGGCGCCGCAAGTGGAGAAATTTTGCATGTAAGATGTAAAGTATACAGTTTTTTAGAAATGTTAAGTTTAGAAGTAAAATATAAATGTACTGTATTTTATATTAAATTTAATAAATTCGGAGTTCATTTTCATTTCTATACCACACGTAGTATTTGTACATATATGGTATGTTTACTACACTGTAAAATATACAGGTTTTTAGAAATTATAAGTTTGGATGCTAAATATAAATGTACTGATTATTAAATTTAATAAATTCGGAATTCATTTTCATTTCTATACTACACGTGTTTTCGATAAACCGCCAAAACTGTCTCCAAACGGATGATGGCGTCTTATCGGGGTTCGACTGTACTTTATTCTGCAGCATAACAGAAAATCTTTCGCGTAAATAATAATTTCTATTAAAAATTGTTTTAAAAAAATAGTTATTTTTCTCCTAATTAATAGGATATTCCATATGAAATATTAGAAAAAGGAATTGAACAGCCAGAAATTTTATTTCCATTCTTAAAACCAGAATTGAAGCCCAATGCTGAATTTATCACTGAGATTGATGAGATTATTAAAAAAAAACAAGAAGAAAATTATTGGAATAATTATTTTAAAGGTAAAAATATTTTCTTGATAATTTTTCTTGTTTAATTGTTAAATGTATATTTTTTTCAGATATAGGTAATTCCTTAGAAGCAAAGTTTTTTGATACCACATGCATTCGCTCTCGAATGGCACCAGATGGCTTCTTTTTAACACGGGTAGCCATCTTTCCGAAAATTTCTGGAATAAAACTTCATCGATTCTCCTATACAATGGAACAATTACTGACGATAGACGATACAGAAACTTTAAGCATCTTTGATATAATGAAAATACCAGATAAAGAAATAAAGTGTGTGTTATGGTTTATAAACAGATACCATGAAGGTGTGTTGGACGATGTCATGACTTCGTGTGCAAACGGAGGAGTATTCACCACTTCTTCTCTTCATTTATACAGGGGCATAGCCATTACGGGGGAAAAAGTGAAAGCTGCATCATTTCCCTTGTATATACCATCAGAAAGCAGTGATCAGACAAATTATGTGGAGGAATTGAAAAAATTCAAAATTAATAGCAACAAATGTATTGCATTGTTATTCACCTCTTTCGGAAATGAATTCAGATATACTTCTAATTTTGAAGCATTCATAAAAACGTTTCCGGATGTACCCGTGTTACAATATCATTACTCTAGATATTTTGTATCTGCATACATTCCCACATCAAATGAACAACAACAGGATAAAGAATATTCTGAACAAAATGAATACAAAATCATATTTTATGGAAATTTGGGAGCTCTTGTGTTACTTTGGTTCAATTAAGATATTTATATCATACGCAAAATTCCCATTATTATCGGATATTTCTAACTTTTAATCCCATTTCATAGATTCCAATGGAAAATCTCATATTTTAGATGATAAAAGTAATAATTAGTTGAGCCATTTAAGGATACAAAGTTTAACATGTTAAGATGTTTAACGATGTTACTACTTTTGAATAGAAAGTGAGCCAAAATAAGATATAAAATGTTAAGATTATATTATTTTTTGTTAGATACAGTGACCCAATATAGATACACACTTACCATGTTTAGATGTTAATTAGATTTTGATTGAAAATTACGTTTGAAATGAATCTATGAGTTAAGAAGTCAAAGATTTGATGTAATTGCGTAAGGACTTGTAATGCGTTAGTTGATTTATCGTTTTCTTCGAGATCGAGAAATAGTGAGCTAAAATACGTTACATGTTAAGTCTATGACAAAATCACGAGCCATTATAGATATATTTCGGTAAGAAATTAAATCGCGTATCAACAGCGATTGAATCGGATATATCGCGTCTTTATAAGTATGTTTCTCTATCAATATCTTCTCCATTCAGTTTTCAAATGTTTAAATAAAGTAAACTAATATTTGAAAAGGCTACAAATAGTTATGTAAACGCGTACAATAATCTGGTTGATAATGATTATGTAATTGGTTACAATAATAATTATACAAGTGGTTAAAATAATGATTATACAAATGCTTACAATAATGATTGTATAGTTGGTATCGATATATATATATATACATGGATAGACTGCTCAATACTAGCAACAAGTGAAGCCACTGAAGTGGTGGGGTTATGTGCTGTAATAGTGCATATTGGGGTACTACGCCCTTTTTTTATTAATTATTTGGATCTGGTCATCATATTTACTAACATAAATGGGATATGTCTGGCCACCAAAACAAAGTCAATTTGTTATATCGTCGATTTTACGACGTTGCTACACCGACTTACTCCACAGTTGGACGGCTTCACTCGTTGCTAGTATTGAGCAGTCTATCCATATATATAACGATAATAGTTGGTTACAATAGTGGTCTATATATTTAGAGTTTTCCCCTAGAAAAATCATCACACATGATGCTAGTCTTTAAAACATAACAGTGAAGACAGAAATATCAATTAGTTCTTCCTATTTTAATGATGTTCATTAGCAATTAACAAAAGTCCAAACAAAATAGAATGGTCGGTCAGTTAGTATGCATAATAGAATTATTAGGTATTAATTATCTATTGAAACGAGAATAATTCAGAGCCATCGTGGATAATGTAAAAGAAATTTTTAATTTGTTCAGAAATATAACAAATTTATCATTCTATAAACATAACTGGGGTATCAAAAATTAGTCTTCGCATTATGTTATAAGGCTTCTCCCATCACACGATATTTTCACACCTTAATTAATCATTCTACATGGGAGAGAAATTTAATAGTGATCACAGCAGTGCTGGAGGGGAATGGTGAAAAGTGCGATCCTGATTGTATTGGCACAAAGTTCGAATCTTCCCCTTCCATCATTGCAAAGAGCCTTACCACGTGTTGCACGATCACATTAGTATCACATAGTCTATGCAGAGCAGGTCGACGGTGAAACATGTTTTCCAAGTTGTAAGACCGTTCTTCGTTTAAAACTAAAACTGCGAGGAGCTGTCCATCCACAAAGAAGCAAGCAAAGCAGGGATTTGTAGAGGCCTATGATGCTGATTCATTACCTTACGGTATAATAAAGATGTGGATTAATGCTTTCAAGTGAGAACATGAGCAATGAGCCTAGACGATTCGCCGTTTCGGATGCACAAGTACTCAACTGAAAAATCGTAAATGCTACATACTATGAACATTTCTTGCAACACAACCTGCGGTGGAAATTGCATCACTTTCTGACCACTCCAGCCATTATCTTTCATGATAACTCCCGTGTCTTGTGTCGTCTGCGACTTGCTTACAAGATTGGGTGGTGAAGTGCTGTATCACCTATCATATTCTCCAGATCTTATCCAGTGACTATTACCTAAACTTGAGGAACCTCTACGAGGCATTCGTTTCCAGTTCTTGAAATTATGGATGCAGTCCACTACTCCATCCGTGACAACAACACATTTATGGCTGCTGACGGCATTATGAAGGCACCATAATAATGAAAAAAGGTCAAGGACAATGCTGGAAGTTAAATGGTTAGGGACTGTAAAAGTGAATCTGTGCAATGCCTATCCTGTGTTAATCTGTACCATCGTGACACTATTAAATTTCCAACTCTTGTATTATGTTTGAATGGTAAGGGGTTCGGTTAAATTTTTTGTTGACTAATAAAAACAACCCTTGTATTTTGGTCAGACTACTATTCAAATATTTATAATGTAATTAAAATTATTTTTAAAATCTGTTAACAGATTGATTTACTTTTAAATGTTTACTGTATTTCATTTAATATTAATTTAAAATATTTATTGTTAGTGAATCATTTTAATTGACTTACTGTATATGCATTATAAATTGTAAAACATTGTAAATAATCTTTCCTCGTTGTAGCTGAATTGATTTTCCATGTCCTAAAGTTGAATTATTCTCTATCATAAATCGAAAACTAAGCCTAGAAATAGTAATTCATACGTACTATTGCCCTCCCATCAATACATAATAATCCATCGCCTGACAATACATAATAATGAATAATATACTCTCTTTTCATCAGTTGAAAATTTGAGAGAAAACTCTAGCGCACAGTGTATGAATGTATAACATTGTATATTACGCAATACATTTTAACCATAGAAAACTGCTTATACTAATTATAACTATTAATAATATAGAACAGCACTAAATCGCAGCGTATTTCAAAACGTTTAATACATCAATCCGCGCTAACGATTTCGGCTATACAGCCATCTTCAAGCGCATTCCAAATCGATTTGGAATGCGCCTGAAGATGGCTGTATAGCCGAAATCGTTAGCGCGGATTGATGTATTAAACGTTTTGAAATACGCTGCGATTTAGTGCTGTTCTATATTATTAATAGTTATAATTAGTATAAGCAGTTTTCTATGGTTAGGTGTACAATACATTTATACATTATTATCTATTGTATGTTATGTAATTAGCAAATCACGATTGATTTTAATTTTACTAATAATTACTAATGCTTCCAGGAACAAAAGTCAATGAATGCCTTTATGGTTAATTCCAACTAAAATGCAGCCTTCTCACATCTTTACATAATGTAATTATGCCTTAATTTTTGTATTATTTTAATATATATTGGTTGAATAGTTGAAAGAAATGTAAGCAGTTCATTTCTATTAAGTATTAGCTTTCAAAAGAATAAACATTCATTTATAGTTTTAAATAGGCATGACTATAATGATATGCATCAGCCATGCATACTACTACTGACATTTCTGTAAGAAAATGTCATAATTATTGATGAATAAAACTTCTATAACATTAAGTTAACCTCTTATCTTGAAATGTAATATAATAAATGCTGATAATTTTAATTATGTAAGAATACTATCAAAAGGGAATAGTAACAAATTTTATTAAATCTTTTGTGTTCAAGTAGCTATTTACTAATTGATTAATGCTATATGCCATATAGTGAATGCTTGTATAGCTAAATACTACCAGCCTAACTTTTCACATACTAAGTATTGGAAACACAATGGAGATTTCTCAGCTAGATGCAACAAATTTCATTATTTTTTTCTGATAATCACATAGATGAAGTATTACCTCATATGAATATGCTTCTCATGAGATCTACTTTGATGAAAGATAAGCAGTTGTTATAATCTTTTAAAGCTGTTTAATGATTGAAAATTTCCATTAATACTTGAAAAATATCACTTTTTATTGTATTTTTACATTTAAACATAACATAATTTGAAACAAAGTAATCAAATTCATCATGAATATAATTTATTCATCAAAGTTGATTTAATTTTCTATTAACAACATACTGTATTTTATTAAAATAGTCCCAAAAACCAGTATAAACAATTTTTACTTTTGCAGATTAAAAAGTATAACAGATGACAAAAAAAATAAATAAATTAAAATTTTACAGTTAAAATATATGATGATGACAATTTTTACTTTTGCAGATTAAAAAGTATAACAGATGACAAAAAAAATAAATAAATTAGAATTTTACAGTTAAAATATATGATGATGATGATGATGAATGTCTTAGAAATTTGGTTTGATATAAATAGTTTGAAATTTTTTTCCACAACTATTAAACTCTGTTGGGATTTGATTTTGGACGTTTGTTGCGAACCCTGACTTTGATACCTGTATGTATTCCGATGTGTTCTTTCAAATTGCCTTGAGCACTGAACCTTTTCCCACAGTATTGGCATGAAAATGGCTTTTCACCAGTGTGAATTCTGATGTGTACTTTTAAATGAGGTCCTTGAGAAAACTTCTTTTGGCACAGAGGACATTCGTAAGGCCTCTCACCAGTGTGGGTTCTCATATGTAGCTTCAAATCTCTGATTCTTTTACCACAGACTTCACATACAAATGGTCTTTCACTTGCATGCATTATCATATGTTGTTTCATTGTAGCATTGCTTTTAAAGCCTTTTCCACAGATCTCGCACAAGTATAACAATTTCTCTGGTTGTTTCCCAGATTGTCTCCCAAACGGTCTCCCAGGCTGTTTCCCAGATTGTCTCACAATAGTCCCAGATGCATGATTTTTTAAATGTTTGCGCATAGAAGCAATATGCACAAAAGCTCTATCACATATATTACAAATAAAAGGTTTTTCCCCACGATGAATTCTTTGATGAGCCTGTAGATAACTGAATTTACGGAATCTTTTATTACATATTTCACAAAGATGTGGCTTGACATCTATATGAATAAGTACATGTGTAGTTAAACTAGAACAAAACTTAAACTGTTTATTACAAAAACGACAAGAAAAAGATTTTCCTGAAGTATGTATTGTTTCATTTGATAAAACTGATGAATCATCTGTAAAATTTCCATCGCATGTGTCAAACGAATTTCCATTGGACATGTCATTAGAATACTTATTTATCTCAATAGAATTAATCATTGTGTCGTCAATAGAATTATTCACTGTATTGTCAATAGAATTATTATTTCCATTGGACATGTCATTAGAATACTTATTTATCTCAATAGAATTAATCATTGTGTCATCAAAAGAATTAATCACTGTATCGTCAATAGAATTATTCACTGTATCATCAATAGAATTATTCACTGTGTCATCAATAGAATTATTCACTGTGTCATCACAAAAACCAACTTCAATGCTACTGTCATTACTGAATTGATGCTTTTGTTCATCATTGTCAGCAATTGAATCTGTCTCATCACTTGAATCAGAACTATTGTCAGGAACAATCAGAACTAATGCTGGAGCTTTCATTCTGTTCTCAGGAGTTACATCATGATTATTCTGAAGATCAGTAAAGCATTCTGTTGATTCTGGAAATAAAATATTAAATATTTTATCAAAAAAATCATATGAAAAATATAGTGTGTAAAATAAATAAACTTATATAAACTTAAAAAATTAAACTTGCAATCTGAATATTACAGGAGAGATGTATTTGTTTATTACAAGATCTATATGTTAACAATTTCATCACGTTATATTTCAAAATACTGAACAAAAACTCCTAAATAAAAGCCATAATTGTCATATATAGTACAGAAATTAAACTTGCAATCTGAATATTACAGGAGAGATGTATTTGTTTATTACAAGATCTATGTTAACAATTTCATCACGTTATATTTCAAAATACTGAACACAAACTCCTAAATAAAAGCCATAATTGTTATATATAGTACAATTCTAATTATTTGATTTAAATCACTGGGCTATTTTTATTCAATGATTTTTAGAATAAACACTATTAAAAAATATTGAATAATCCAACAATCAACAATATTTAACAACTTGGTCAACAGTTAGTAGTGTGTGTCAAAATTCTTTAGCATTGAAAACATGCTTTCTTATTAGAATTTTAATCCACACTGTGTCATCTGTTGATGAAATTTTTTAAGTGAGCAAATGGCATTATGTGCAAATTCTTCTCTTTCTAGCCATCACTTGCCTGTATGTTAATGACATCTGATTTAAATTGCTAATTAAACCAATATTGTATGAGCAGATCTTTTATCCACAACAAACAAAATATTCTGCCTCTTATCCAATGTCATTCATTGACATATTTCTTTTAGAATATTATAGATGATTTAAACTTTTTCTAATGAATGCAAATGTTCGTCGAGGTGCCTAGTTATAATGAAAAATTAGGCAGTTCTGCTCAAAAATAATCTTACAGTTGCATACTTTAATCATTCTGAGTGATATTCATTAAATACTTTATATGAGTTATGATTTAATTAGCTTCATAATAAACATTTCAACAAATATAATGTTTTGTTTCAATGTATGGAATAATTTTCCAATCAAAGAAAATTCTTTTTGCAGACGGTTCAATGAAAACTGGATAACTGGTTAATTTATGACAGACATAATACACAATATCACAGAAATGTAAATTGCAATATGGCTGGAAGAAAATCTTTTCCAGAATTGGAGTGTGAGAAGATAATCAGATTCGTGAGGTGGTGAATCTTCTGAAAATTATGAGGAGTCTATAAAATAACTGAACAGCTGAAATATAGACATAACTAGCATGTAAATATACAAAATCAGATCATGTATTATTATATTATTATTAATTAATTACAGCAGTTCTTAAAATCCAAGAAAGTTCTATTACTTATTTTTCTCTAAAATATTAGAGTATTTTCAGCTCTACTGTTGAGTCTTCTTCAGTTATATAATATCTTAATGTGAAGTTTTATATGAAATTTATACTATAAGAAAGTTCTTGCATTATGTTCTTAATCTAATTTTGTATTAACCAATTTAAAACCCTAATATATCTACTTTTTCAAACTACACATGGGAAATGCTATCACACACTGCTTAGACTGTTATAATTACAGTAAAATTTATGATTAAAAGAAAAACTATTAAAAAAAATGATAAAGCAAATACTCTAATAAAAAAAATAGATGTTGAGTCTTCTTCAGTTATATAATATCTTAATGTGAAGTTTTATATGAAATTTATACTATAAGAAAGTTCTTGCATTATGTTCTTAATCTAATTTTGTATTAACCAATTTAAAACCCTAATATATCTACTTTTTCAAACTACACATGGGAAATGCTATCACACACTGCTTAGACTGTTATAATTACAGTAAAATTTATGATTAAAAGAAAAACTATTAAAAAAAATGATAAAGCAAATACTCTAATAAAAAAAAAATAATGTTTGAAATAATAATGCAATTTGGAGAGAATCAGTTCAAATTTAATTAGATTTTGTTTGAAATAAATTACCCATCCTTGACATAAATATTAAAAAGTATAATTCTGCCCTAGTTTTACAAGTAATGTAGTATATAACTACATTACTTGTAACAAATTTGCAATCAAGCACCAAGGAAAGAGGGACATTGAGCATTATGTGACCAGGCCTGAATATGTGAAGAAACAGAAAGGTATTTCCGTTTCGTGCGTTTTCCCGGCTCGTTCGACTTTTTGGGCCGGTCCCCGAAAAGTTTCTTATACAGTGAAACCCCGATTTTGAAAGTTCTTGCATTATGTTCTTAATCTAATTTTGTATTAACCAATTTAAAACCCTAATATATCTACTTTTTCAAACTACACATGGGAAATGCTATCACACACTGCTTAGACTGTTATAATTACAGTAAAATTTATGATTAAAAGAAAAACTATTAAAAAAAATGATAAAGCAAATACTCTAATAAAAAAAATAGAGTTTGAAATAATAATGCAATTTGGAGAGAATCAGTTCAAATTTAATTAGATTTTGTTTGAAATAAATTACCCATCCTTGACATAAATATTAAAAAGTATAATTCTGCCCTAGTTTTACAAGTAATGTAGTATATAACTACATTACTTGTAACAAATTTGCAATCAAGCACCAAGGAAAGAGGGACATTGAGAGTCATGTGACCAGGCCTGAATATGTGAAGAAACAGAAAGATATACAAAAGAACAGATCTATCAGAAGGGTTTTTCTGTCATTAATAAAATCAAGAGACAGCCGGAGCACACTGAATAATGAGATACTATCACACTTAATGTATGCCATTAATAAAATAAAATCAAGAGACAGCCGGAGCACACTGAACAATGAGATACTATCACACTTAATGTATGCAAAAATAAACAAATTTTTTAAAGCAGCATGTTAAAACATGCTTCTTTAGAAAATTGTCAGTGCCCTGACAAAATATAAGTCAGTTATATGGATGTATACAACATATACAAATTCAAAAAATGAACATATATATATTATATATCAAAAACGAAAAATAAACGATTTGTCCAGCAAATGACCTGGCGGTCTATGCTGAACTAATCGACAAACTATCAAAAGCGACAAAATCCAACTAACATATATATATTATATATCAAAAACGAAAAATAAACGATTTGTCCAGCAAATGACCTGGGGGTCTATGCTGAACTAATTGACAAACTATCAAAAGTGACAAAATCCAACCGTCAACTAGTAGCGATTTCGATATCAAGTTATCTATCAACAGACTTGTTGGTAGCACAAACCACTCAGCGATTTCGATATCAAGTTATCTATCAACAGACTTGTTGGTAGCACGAACCACTCATCTCAGAAGTGTAGACTACGTTGACTGCCAGACAAGCGTCTGGGTTCTATGCTATTGACTGCTATCTGTTAACAGCCAATAGAAATAAAGGTTATGTAAACATCACAAATTTCAAAAATGTTTCCTTTCCCACGTGTTTTGAAATTCACATGCAAAAATGGCTACAAACTACACTGTCAACTAGTAGCGATTTCGATATCAAGTTATCTATCAACAGACTTGTTGGTAGCACGAACCACTCATCTCAGAAGTGTAGACTACGTTGACTGCCAGACAAGCGTCTGGGTTCTATGCTATTGACTGCTATCTGTTAACAGCCAATAGAAATAAAGGTTATGTAAACGTCACAAATTTCAAAATTACTCATCTCAGAAGTGTAGACTACGTTGACTGCCAGACAAGCATCTGGGTTCTATGCTATTGACTGCTATTTGTTAACAGCCAATAGAAATAAAGGTTATGTAAACATCACAAATTTCAAAAATGTTTCCTTTCCCACGTGTTTTGAAATTCACATGCAAAAATGGCTACAAAAAACTTCTCAATGTACAAGTCAGCAATTCGAATTGCTTATTAAATTTACGGAAGACCACCTCGAAACTAATTTTGAGGAAACTCGATCCATCATTTAATATTAAAACAAGACAAGAATTACGGAAAGAATTAGCATACAAGTCAGCAATTCGAATTGCTTATTAAATTTACGGAAGACCACCTCGAAACTAATTTCGAGGAAACTCGATCCATCGTTTAATATTAAAACAAGACAAGAATTACAGAAAGAATAAGTGGAATTACTAAATTCAGATGGCATAGGACCTATGAAAGATCCAGAAAATTGGCAAAAGGTACTATAATCTTTGAAATTTATTTATAATAATAAATATTGATACCAAAAACTTTAAACATTTATTTTTATAAATTGTTTGGTTTTCTAAAATTACTTTCATTATTGTTTAAATCTTTGACAATAATTTCTCTTGTACATTAAATTATTTCAGAGTAAGCTGTATCATATTATATATTACTCTTGAAATATATTAAATTCCAATTTTACAATTATTGTATTCATTTTGCCACACTTTAATTAAATCATTGTATTTTAAAATCCTAATAGACATGGATTGATTGGAAGAGCAATGTAAAAGCAAAAGCATTGCAAATTAGTAAAGAAATATCTAAAAACTGGTGGTGAAAGTAAACTAACTTCAATAGAAGAAAAATTATTAAATCTGATTGGTTGGGTTAATGTTGAAGGAAGTAATTGGTTTCATTTCGGGATTCACCTTTTTGATAATTTTCGCGTCATCCCAGTATATGGTCAGTATATCCCAGTAAAAACTTTAAACATTTATTTTTATAAATTGTTTGGTTTTCTAAAATTACTTTCATTATTTGTTTAAATCTTTGACAATAATTTCTCTTGTACATTAAATTATTTATATAATTATTTTTATGTTTTTAATATGCAAATATTTATTACAGGTAATTTCATAATAAAATACACAGAAAAGTAACTGACAATTTAATAACTTTATTGACAATATATTTTAAATTCAATATTATAATATTTATTAAAAAACAAAAACTTTAATTACATCATCATCATTAATAAGCATATATATTACATTTTCATAATTTATTTTGAGAAATTCATTCTTAATAATTCATTTGTATCTTTTTCCCTTGATTTAATAATGATTGCTGTGATTCATTTTCAACTTCTAATAAAGATAGCATGAAGCTATTATAATTACAATTATTTTCATTATCATCATCATCATCATCATCATCAAAAACATTAACTTTAATTACATCATCATTAATAAGCATATATATTACATTTTCATAATTTATTTTGAGAAATTCATTCTTAATAATTCATTTGTATCTTTTTCCCTTGATTTAATAATGATTGCTGTGATTCATTTTCAACTTCAAATAAAGATAGCATGAAGCTATTATAATTACAATTATTTTCATCATCATCATCATCATCATCAAAAACATTATTAAATGAAACTTCATTTTCTATTCACATGCAATACAGCACATGCATTTATTATAAGTGCAGCTATATCAGGGTGATAGTTTAGCACACGATGCTTGTAGAGGCATCTAACTCTTCCTTTTAGAACACCATTACATCTTTCAATAATAATATGTGTAACTGAATGGCAATTATTGTAATATTCCTCATTTGGTTGTTCTGCTTCCAATATTGGTGTTATAAGCCATGGCTCTAATGGATCACCTAAAAATTTATAAAATCAATCATACCTAAAAATTTATAAAATCAATTATATAAATATTTGCACACAATTCATAAATTTAATATCAATAAGAAACTTAAAATGCATTTAATTTTCTAATATGGTTTTATTTGATTGCAATATTCAAAACTACATATTTATTTTCATAAGAAATTATTTTAAACTTTTCTTATTCACAAATTTTTTATAATGATAGATCAAGTACTTCCAAATTTAATAAAATTATTAAATTAATTAAATTGTAAATTCAATTGCTTATTCACAAATTTTTTATAATGATAGATCAAGTATTTCCAAATTTAATAAAATTATTAAATTAATTAAATTGTAAATTCAATTATAGAATTATATCAGAATGAAAAGTATGGTTCTCCTATGTAAAAAAATTTAGTAGTGCAATGATAAGAAAGATTTGTTACTTACCAATTAACCAAGAATTATTCAATGTCTCAATTTTTTTGTCAAGAAAAGCTTGCCGAAGTTTTGAAGCTTTCCATATATAAGAATCATGAGCTGATCCAGGAAATTTAGAATTGATGTTAGTAATGCACATATCTGCATCACATACCTGAAAAACAATAAAATATATGAAATTAGTAGAGTTATACTTTTCAATGATTGCATTATGTGCAAAAATTAAAATCACTTTACCAGTTGAACATTAATGGAGTGATAACCCTTCCTATTAACATATGCAAATTCTTTCTAAATAGGATCATTAATTGAAAATAATGGAGTGATAACCCTTCCTATTAACATATGCAAATTCTTTCTAAATAGGATCATTAACTGAAAGTCAATGTCTCAATTTTTTTGTCAAGAAAAGCTTGCCGAAGTTTTGAAGCTTTCCATATATAAGAATCATGAGCTGATCCAGGAAATTTAGAATTGATGTTAGTAATGCACATATCTGCATCACATACCTGAAAAACAATAAAATATATGAAATTAGTAGAGTTATACTTTTCAATGATTGCATTATGTGCAAAAATTAAAATCACTTTACCAGTTGAACATTAATGGAGTGATAACCCTTCCTATTAACATATGCAAATTCTTTCTAAATAGGATCATTAATTGAAAATGCAAAAATGATAGGAATATGTGTGCAATCATACACCAGGGAAATGACCCAAATTCATGAATTTCCTTTCCATTAATGTTAGTTCAAACTTCTCTTATAGGAAATCTTATCCATTGATGTAGAAATACTTTATTTATAGCTTTGCTCACAAGCCTAATGCATCTGATTACTGATGTTTGGCATATTTTGACCATTATATCTTGAGCTACTGGCATTTGATATGATCCAGTAGCAAAAACCTTAATGCAGCTAAAACCTAGACAATAAAAACTAAAAAATTCATTATTTATAGCTTTGCTCACAAGCCTAATGCATCTGCTTACTGATGTTTGGCATATTTTGATCATTATATCTTGAGCTACTGGCATTTGATATGATCCAATAGCAAAAAATCTTAATGAAGCTAAAACCTAGACAATAAAAAGTAAAAAATTCACTTATATAAATATTTCATCCTATATTAAATGCATATACGAAGTAAAATTAATATTTTACATTAAAAAATTTTCAATCATATAAGAAAACTAATTTTTAACTTATAAATTCATACATTCTCTTCACATTAATCAGTATAATTAGTCAATTTATAAGTGACATTTTAAGATTATTTGTTACTATAAAAGTATTTCTGATACAATTCAATAAAAACTTTTTCAGACATCTTTACTTCTATTATTTATTATAACAGATAAAATTTAAACAAAAATACTCACTTTTATTTCTACCAATAATACATTTTTTCAAAAACAATTTGATTCCAATTCAGATCGCAAAGAACTGCATAATATAACCACCAATTCTTTAGGAAGACGGTATAGATGAATAAAATTTTCATCTGTTAATTCAAATGCATTACTTCTTAAATGTATTTGAGCTTCCATATGTCAAATTTCTGTTTCTTCCTCTCAGAAGAATTTTCATTCTATAATAATGAGCCACTATGTTGAAATTTAAGACTCAATATGTGTGTATTTGACTACTCTGATGAATAAAATTTTCATCTGTTAATTCAAATGCATTACTTCTTAAATGTATTTGAGCTTCTGTATGTCAAATTTCTGTTTCTTCCTCTCTCAGAAGAATTCTCATTCTATAATAATGAGCCACTATGTTGAAATTTAAGACTCGATATGTGTATTTGACTGCTCCGTACTAGTAGAAAATATGAGATCAATTGTCAATGGTTGATGTCTACTCTTACAAGTTGAAAGTATAGACAACTGGTGTTTGTGCTACGACAAATAAACAAGTATGTCATTCATCATGTGACTGTTGATTCTTATCGATGACAAGAGCTTGTCGATTAGTTCAGCATAGACCTCCTGTATGTCCCGCATTTTGACTCATTGTGTCCAGCAAAAGAAGTGAGAGACCTTGGAGGGTATGCAATCATTACTTTTTTTTTACACAAACAACAATCATTTATAAAAAAAGCCAAAATCAATAGTTTTCAGTTTTATAATACAAAAATATCCTTGTGTCCAGCAAAAGAAGTGAGAGACCTTGGAGGGTATGCAATCATTACTTTTTTTTACACAAACAACAATCATTTATAAAAAAAATGCCAAAATAGATAGTTTTCAGTTTTATAATACAAAAATTTTGAAATAAGTACTTCAGCTAAACACCAGTAAAACTTTCATCTCTCAGTGAAATAATAATGTATAATATATCATCTAAGAGTAAAGAGGAAAAACCAAGCACTAAGCATATACTGTATAAGATTAGTATATATATAAGCAGATGGGGTATAATTTTATATTAACATCATACAAATCAAATTATTACCAATCGAAAGATAACGAGTTGAAGAAACTTTCCATAAAGACCGTTTTTTATCTGATGCAAGCTTTGAAAAAATAAACAATGAAATTATAGTATTTCTCCATACACAGTACTGCACCTAAACCGATGTGCACCGTCATTTTGAAAACGTCTTTTGAAATCCGACAGTAGATAGTTTTTGGAATGAATCTTAACAGAAAGGAATTGCTGATTCATGTTTTAATCGTCAGTCGGTGGGGGTTAATCTTTAATTTTTTAACGAAACACTGTTACACTGCTGATTAAAATACGAATCGACAGTTCCGCTATATTAAAGATTCTTTCCAAAAACTATATCGGGTTTACTTTAGATTTTCAAAATGACGGCGCACAGCAGTTTAGGTACTACATGTGGGGGAATAAATACTATAATTTCATCGTTATCTTTCAACCGGTACAGTCAATAGGGCGAACTTTGAACCAGTGGGGGTAACTTTGGACCACCTTGTAAATATGCATTATTTCTTTGTTTGTACTTTTTACAAATTAGATATAGCCTCGCTAATTTTTTTATAAAGTGCAAAACTTATATTACTACCGTCTGTTGATTAGTTTAAGTCCCAGAATACTTCACAAAACTCTCACCAGGCTTCACAAAAACCCTATTGAAAAACACGTTTGTCAAACGGTATATTCATTTCGAAATTGCAGATATCTACGGATTAGAATGTACTAAATAACTGTATAGAGTTGATTCTTACTGTCTAAGTATTAGCATGGTCTATAAATGTATATGGTCGTTCCACTTCAACACCGTTGCTGTAAGATTTTGAAATCCCACCACTAGAGTGTGCAGTGTTCCACGTCGTATAGAATTCATACTTGTAACCTGACCTAGGTTGTTGTTAAATAAGTAATTTTATTTATTTTTTGACGAAAAATGCCAAATGGTTGTTTTGTGCCTGGCTGCAATTCAGGATATACAACCTGTAAGGAAAAACACCATATGTTCAAGGTAAAACAAGGAAACTACGAGCAGCTCAGGAAATGGAAACGACTTTTACCACGAGAAGATCGTGAATTTACATTAAGGATTCAATATGCGATGTTCATTTTGATTAGAGATTTGTTATAAAAACCTTCAATCATATTATAAATGGTCAAGAAGTGAAGATTGAAAGGGCAAGATTCAAGTGTAACAATTTCAATTCCATTCAAAATAATTTATAATTTAGTTCAAACTTTTCTACAATACATA
>AYEL01085270.1:0-75546 GCA_000484575.1 Olivierus martensii | reverse complement strand
TATATAATTATTTCTTTATATTTAATCATTTAGCATTCTTCTACCATTATTTTATTCATAGAATAGAGATTAAATACATTATTTTGCATCAATAAAATATGTTAAATCTAAGATAAAGTAATTTATTAAATTAAAAAACAAATAATATAAAATATAATTCAATGTAAAAATATATTATTATAAAATAGGCTCTTCTACTTAATGCAAAAATTCAGATATGGATTACCCTATGACATAGGGCCTATGTCATAATGCCTGGAGGATAATGGATAAAATAATCAGGATAATGGATTACCCTGATTATTTTATCATTAAGATAAATATAGATTTGGTCTATATTTATCTTAATGATCATTCCTTATTAACAACAAATGTTTCATTGCTATCATTTTCCTCTTTAATTTGGTCAAACAGAGTCTTAGCTTTCTCCACTATGACCATTTGTGTGACAAGAACTTCTTTTTGGGTGACATATATTTACAAATTATTAATATTAGATTATTCTAGCTTAAGAATTATATTCTAGGAGCTAATTTAATTAACATTTCAAATCCAAGGTATTGATAAAGTTATGACATTATGAAAACCATTAATTATTAGTTTAAATTATTTTTTACAACTCTTTGAATGGTGTAAGATGATAATTATAGTTTATAAATGTATCATCGAGCAAAGTAAGTTTATTGTTTAACTTACTAAAAGTAGTTTTTTATCAACAGATGACGCTACTTTCCATTCTAGAAGAATACTCTTATTAACAACAAATGTTTCATTGCTATCATTTTCCTCTTTAATTTGGTCAAACAGAGTCTTAGCTTTCTCCACTATGACCATTTGTGTGACAAGAACTTCTTTTTGGGTGACATATATTTACAAATTATTAATATTAGATTATTCTAGCTTAAGAATTATATTCTAGGAGCTAATTTAATTAACATTTCAAATCCAAGGTATTGATAAAGTTATGACATTATGAAAACCATTAATTATTAGTTTAAATTATTTTTTACAACTCTTTGAATGGTGTAAGATGATAATTATAGTTTATAAATGTATCACTAAATTAAAAAATTATCACAAAATATTTCCTTGACTGCTTGGTTAATATTATATATAAATATTAACTATATGCAGAGCATATAAAAATATAGGTTTGTTGTTATCTTTTATTATTTATGGTGTTAGAAAAAAATATGTTTCAGTTAAATTTTATGAATCAAATAGTTCAATTAATGTATCAATAATAACTAGATTCACTGGCTCTACTGTCTCCATTTTTAGACCAGTAGATCATATAGCTATACCACATGAATGTGGTCTTCGAAGCGATCTACGCAGGCCACATGGGGAAGAGGTCTAAATACTTCGAACAGGTCTAAATATGTCGGAACTTCCGGTGAACTGATCAAACCGGTCCACGAAGTACTCTTTACCGGTACTTCGAACACGACCTAAGTGACGGAGCCATACAAGCCCTTTCACAAGCTGCCAACCCCTTAGGAAGAGTCAGCCAAATTGTGGAGAACGGGGAACCGGTACTTCGAACACGACCTAAGTGACGGAGCCATACAAGCCCTTTCACAAGCTGCCAATCCCTCAGGAAGAGAGCCAAATTGTGGAGAACGGGGATTGACGGACTTGGCCCGGACCCATGATAATCATTTTGAAGGGGTATGACCCGATATTATCCGAACCCGGGTCTTCCAAAATGGAAAGCTGAAGCGTTTCCACGCGGCCATCAGGTTGATACTAAAAGCACTTAAGAATTCTTCTACTATATATCCAAACGCTATTTCGGTAAAATAAAAAAATGGATAAAATAATAACGAAAATAAAAATAAATCAAATTTATATCTGGAAATTTTTCGAGTAAATAAGGAAGCTGTTAGAAGACAGACAAAATGAACTGTGCTGGATGTGAATAATTTAGTACAATAAATCCATTTTTTTTTTCAACAGATGACGCCACAATATCTGGAAATTTTTCGAGTAAATAAGGAAGCTGTTAGAAGACAGACAAAATGAACTGTGAAGGATGTGAATAATTTAGTACAATAAATCCATTTTTTTTTTCATCAGATGACACCACAATCCATTCAGGCAGAATACTATGTGGCGGGGCGAAACAAGCCCTTCCACAGGCTGCCCACCCCTGCGGAGGGGTCAGCCGGATTGTGGAGGATGGGGATCGACGGGCCGGGTTCGGACTCCATGATAAATATTTTCAAGGGGTGGGACCCGGGTCCTCCAGAGTGGAAAGCCGAAGCGTTTCCACGCGGCCAATCCGGCCGACGGAATAAATCCATTGCATTAGAATTATATTCCTAGGAGAATATTGACAAAAATAAAGGGACTTCCATTAAAGATAAAATAGAAATAAGCGAAAGAACAGTGAATTGGTTAGGTTAGTTGGTTAAGCCGCCATATTGCACGAAGGATGTTCTATATCTAATGGCGGCCACTTTTAGAGACCATCATAGATTGGCCAACCGGATGGTTGAAAAATGGGTTTAATGGGCCAGGCCTGGATTCCACCTAAAAAATTCAGATGTGGGATCCAGATTTGAACCCGGCTCCAGGATAGTAAGCCAAAACATTACCACGCAGACATCCGACCAACGACACAGTGAATTAGAGATTGTTGTTTAAATATATAAAGTATTTATATTTATCAGGTTAAATATTCTTTATTCTAATGATCCCATTTATATTGAGTACTAAATTAGGTTAGGTTAGACTAATTAAGCCGCCATACTGCACAAGGGATATACTTTATCTTGCGGCGGCCACTTTTAGAGCCCATCACAGGTTGTCCAACACCCATGATGGGGTCAACCGGAAGTTTTGTAGAATAGGTTCAGCGGGTCGGGACGGACCCCTCCTGAAAAACTGGAGGTGTGGACTCGGAACCTCCAGAGTGGTAAGTCATAGCTTTACCAAACGGCTATAAATACAATATTAGAATAAAGAACATGTGTTTCACTAGATATTTTATTTAAGCCCTGGTTTTCAACCGAATTTTAATCTTATTTGTCATGTATAATTTGGCACACGAGGCCTTTGTGCCAGTGAACCCAACTTTTTGGATTTAATGGCATAAAAGCCTCTTGGGCCAAATTATACATGAAAATAAAATTAAAATTCAGTTGATAACAAGGGCTTTAATATTTAAAATAATTATGTGAAATTCATATTCTTTATTCTAATACAATACACACAATATATTTTTCTAATTCTCTTAACTAATTTTTACTGAATTCTTGGGTAATATTACTTTCACAGAGTTTCTTTTGTTAAAGATTTTATAAAATGTTTAATTTTACTTAAGATATTAATTACATTCGTATAGCAATTACTACGATTAAAGCCCAGACGAGAGGCAGAATAGAAAAAGAAATGAAAAAATTAATTGCATTTCGAGTTATTAATGAAGCACAGCGAATAACAGTCATTGAAAGTACAGTATCCAATATATATGACTAATGAGTACAAATTAATAATTTTAAGTATGCACTAATATTCGGAAAGAACTAACATTACATATTCATCTACAGTACAGTAGATTCCTGATTTACCGGAGTAATACATAAAAAATTTCGCCGGATAATCCGCAAATTACTCAAAATAAAAATCGGAATTATGTATAATATGCATTTAATATTAAAAAAATTAATTAATTATATAAATATGTACAAACGTTTTATTATTAATTGGTAAAGGAAATAAGAAATTTATGTTTATTATTTGCAGGAAAAATGATTGTAATATTTATAAGTTTGGTTGCCAATTATTTAAATTATAATAAAGAATGAATCTGGGCGCTTGAAATGTGATATCTGAAAGATTTTTAAGAGATTAAAATAACTATAATTTATACTTCGTTTCCAGGGTTTCAGTTTAATCCCGGATGATTGGGAATCTGCTGTCGTTAGAATATTCGTCTGTTATTTGTTAGATCATTAATTTTGTTTTTATTTATATTTCAATGTCGACTTTCTCAAAATGGTGTCAACCGAATCTTTGATAAAAAATAAAATAACTATTGGCGTTTAACCGAAGTTTTGATAATTTTTATAACATCAATCCTCCAGGTACAAGAATTTTTTTAATGTTTAAATATGTTGTAAATTCTAATACAGAATTTCCAAAATGGACAAAGTTTAATTTTTTTGTCAACAGATGACCCCACTTTCCACTCAGTAAGAATAGTAAGTGGCGAGGCGAAACAAGCCCTTCCACAGGCTGCCCATCCCCGCGGAGCGATCAGCAGGATTGTGGAGGACGGGGATCGACGGGCCGGGGCCGGACCCCATGATAAATATTTTCAAGGGGATGGGACCCGAGATTCGAACGCGGGTCCTCCAGAATGGAAAGCCGAAACGTTTCCACGCGGCCAATCCGGCAGACTAAAGTTTTATTTCTTACGTTACAATTAATAGAAGACATGTTAAAACGTTTCAACTCGGCCGTAGTAATGCTGTGGCTTACCACTGTAGAGGATCCGGGTTCAAACCACATCTCCAGTTTTTCGGGAGGGATCCAGGCAGGCCCGTTGAACCCCATCCTTCAACCTTCCAGTTGACCCCATCATGAGTGTTGGCCAGTCTGTAATATGCTCTATAAGTGGCCGCTGCCATATCGTCAAAGTGGTCCTTTGTGAGAAATGGCGGCTTAACTGTACTAAATCAGCTAAAATATTTCAAACATTTTTCTAAAATAAGTCAATCAGAGCGACTCCTACAAATAAAACGAACCCTTCAGCATTGTATGAGATAATAATCTAAAATTTTCTTGAAAAATACTTTATATATAGTTTTACGATAAAAATTATATTATATAAATTATTTTAATTGTTTTAGCAAGCCTTATAACAAAAGATAATTTTTAGAAGCGAAACTTCAAAAAAGAAGTAATTTTATGCAGCACAAATAAAGAAATGTACCGATCCTGAATTTACGAAATTATTAATATTAAAAAATAAATAAAAATAATTTTTTTCTCTTTCTTTTGATTATGTTTTAAGATGGCAACACTGTTTCTGAAATTTAAAAATATATTTATTTATATTATTTACTAATAAATCGTTTATATTTCGAACACCAGAGGGCAATAGCAATTTATGCGAAATGTCGCAGACTTTGCATTTGATCATGTTTATTGAACCTATCAAAAATTTTAATTTAAATCATTAAATTTCAATTATTAATATAAAAATCGTTTACTTAAAAATAATTTTTTTTTGTTTGTATATGTATTTCTGTAAACACCGCATTTTTATTTGACAATTGTGTTTTATTTAGTGTGTACTCTGCCTACTTCTGTTAACTGCATCGATATTAACAAGAGTCGTTCAATAAATAACAGAATCAGTCGTTAACAATAAAAACACAGAACAACTGTTTTTATTACTGTGTGTTCTTATTGTTAAATGACAAACTGTTGTGTTTAAAATAAGTACTGTTTTAAGAACACACGATATTACTAAAAAGTTGTATTTTTATAATTTTTTCAGAAAGTTTTACTTGTCTATCATTTTTTTCTATACAGTAGACATTTCTTACATGAAGATTTTATCATTTTCATCAAAATTATTTGTAATAACGACAAAAAAATCGGAAATTATGACTTCAAAATTGGAGTACTGTGTATATATAGTAACAGTTACTAATCACACAACTTCATACCCAGATCAATGAGAAAATTAATGCAAAAATAGCTTTTTTTTCATTAAATTCTTGTTGGTTCTGTATATTAATTAACATATTTTATAATTTTTTTCTGGAATAAGGTTTGTATGTAAAGGTTATTTTACAGAAAATTTGCATTTTAAACAATCAGAATCTTTGCAATAGCAAAACAACTAACAAAATCTGCATAACACTATATTTTAAGTTCTATACATTGTTTTCTCTACGTACTAAATTAGTTTGCATTTTTTAAGTGAGGGGAAAAATGTGGGAAACTGTGAGGGGGAAAAATGCAGTTTTGAACAAAAATTTGCATTTTTTCTGCTTATGAAATAATACACGTGTGTGTACTTTGTAACATTAAAAAATTCACATAAATTACTCTTGTAGATTAAACTACAAAAGTAACTATCTCTTATAGATGAAGTTAAATAAATTTATAACGAAAAGAAACCAAAAATAAATGCAGTTAAAAATTATTTGATTGATAGTAAAATAAAAATTACTCTATTAAAAATTCCTAATATTGGTATATTTCTATTAGGAATTTTTTAAATAGAATTAATTTTTATTTTATTATCAGCAAAAAAGATTAAAACAAATTTTATAATTAATGATAACTTTTATATAATGTTTACGATAGCTGTATCTGTTCTGGAAGAAATTTTAATGAAATGAGAAAAAAAAATATATATATAGTTAATGTTTTTTCATAGGAAAATTACATATTTTATATGCAAAATCTGTGCAATAAATTGCTTTGTATAAAAACTAATAATTACGAATTATTAACATCGTAATTATTAGTTTTTTTTTTTACTTTTTTAAAGGATGGAAAGAAACAAATAATCGATTTTTATAAAGCCAATTAATGTTTAAAATTAAATTCTTAAATATATATCCAATATGGTTTTTCCCCCTTTCGAATTTTTTTCCCCTTCTTATACTTGAGTTTCGAGTTTTGAAAGCTGTAATTAAATTGATTGTTTGGCTTGTCAAAACTTTTTTAAAGTTTCAGGTTTCGAAATTTTCCTCTTTATTATCTTACATAGAATTGTTTCGTACGCTTTTGAATGAAAAAAATATTTTTTTTTTTTCGTTTATAATGTTACTCAAAAGCTTCCTTGAACTCTAACTTTACACGAATCTGACCCTCTAAACAACGAATTGAACTTCTATAATAAGAGACTGTCTCTTATGTAATTAATGTAATTAAAGACTCCCAAACCATTTCTATAGTCAACAAAGGATACACTACAATCAAAATAAGTCTATTTTATATATTTATCATTAATATAAAGCAATGTGTCGCCGTGGGGCCTCTTCCTTACAGTATTTTTATCTGTCATATCCAACTAATAACCCAATTTGTGTTGCTATTTAGAGTGCATTGATATATTTATAGAAACAGCTATTGAACACGATGCCGATAATTAACGAAACTAAGAATTTCTGATCTGCAGAATCTGTTTTGTGAGTATTCCAGGTTTAATGCCAGCAAAACATAATTTTTCTTGTTATATACGAATCTCGCTGTGATAGAGACATCACTTATATGTCTTGATATGGAAAAAATGGCTTAATTCTCGTAAACACGTAATTCTTTGTACAGGAAAATGATTAATCAGATATGTCGTATTATTGCCTTTCAATCCGATTTTTTTCTTTTTGATTTATCTCTAGATCTACCGATTTAATCGCTTCATTATAATAAAACTATCCAAATTATACAAGAGAACAGATGATGACATACCTTATATTTAAATTGGTATAGATCTATCTACGGGGCTACTTTCCATCATTTTACTGACATAAGATATCGTGCAATTAACCATAGTTCAGCTCCCTTAGGCTAATTTTGGTTCAGGCGACATCTGTTTTTCCGAAACAAGACATCTTCAAATAACACATAATGAAGGTTTATTGGTACCCGATCGCTCTTGCATTAACCTAATTTCTTTGCGATTTGGCAGGACCCGCTGTTCCGCATCACTTGACTTCTCCTGAAGCACTGTTATATGCTACAAATCGTCCTAATGTTTTCGGATACGGGAGTAAAATACATTTCTAAAGATTTCTTTAAGTACGGCCTCTAGTGATATTTGCTTTCTCCAAGAGAGAGAGAGAGAAATAAGAGAAATTTAGTCTTTCTAAGCATATTTTACTTCGCTAAGTTTGCAAGTAATCTGTAAACTTTAATGGTTTTATAACTGCTTTAATTATTCCGCAGTTCCTTTTGTGTTTAGAGGTTGTAAAATCAAAAATTTTATAATCTTAAAGGAGTAACTGATGCCTTTTGCAACTTTTTTAATTAATTTAAATATTCTTTGATTGATTGTATATTCTAAGCTACAGTCTTCAACCAGTTGGACATTAAAAATGTATCATCTTCATCAGTCCATAACTTGCTTAAGGATGTTACATACCACAATAAAAAATATTATGTATATCTGAATAAAAATTAGCCTAAGAGTGCATAATAAACTGATGTGTAAGTGGTCATAATTTTAATTCTGTAATGTTCGATAGTACTTGCAAAAATATTTTGGTTAGCACTGTGTATAGTAAATTTAGAAAGCACTAGCAAAATATTCTTTGCAAGTTTGCTAAGTAACTAAACTGATTTGTTAGTACTTGCTAGTACTAAGTACGTGCTTGTTACTTGCTACAACTTGCTTGTTAGTTACAAGTTGCTTGCTACAACTTGCTACAACTTGCTACAACTTGCTTGTTAGTACTTGCTAGTACTAAGTACTAAATATTAGAATGTACTAACAAAAACTATAGTACTAGCTAGTATTATCGAATATACATAATACTAGCAAAAATATACATACACATAGTACTAGCAAAAATATTTTGCTAATAGTATGTACAGTGAAGTTAGAAAGCATTAGCAAAATATTTTTTGCTAGTTTGCTTAGTAACTAAACTGCTTTGCTAGTACATATCAACCTAAGCTAAGTAACTAAATGGTAGTTTGCTAAGTGATTGACTACTATTTAGCAAACTTAGCATTTTTGCTAGTTTGCTAAGTAGCAGTTTTGCTACTTAACAAAATGCTGCTTAGCTTTTTCAATGTGTAGTGAATTTAGAAAGTGCTAACAAAAATATTTTGCTAGTACTTTCTAACTTCACTATACGACTGTTTGCCGCATATAATATTTTTCAAGTATTTTCTCGATGTAAACTTCTAAAACTAGAGATAATTTATTAACAAAAAGCAAAAATTTTAAGCTAATTGTGATCTGTTTTATATGAAAAATGGTGATATACAGTATAAGCAAGCGCTGATCATCTGCTTGTTAGGAGCTAGATTTGTTTTTTTTTTTTTTTTAAGTTTACGTTTTTAATAAACGATCGATACTGATGACTCACCATCATTAAACGTGGTTTATATCGTAAATTAACCTTATCTCGCGTTAAAAAAATTATTTTGAAAAAAAAAATAAGAACGAATTTTAATTAAACAAAATTCAAGATCTGTGGGAAATTTCCTTCGCTGATCGTCAGAATTGGAAAAATAGAATCAGTGATTATTTTAAAATTAAATAAATACTTATATTCTGAGAAAATAATACATATAATAACGCCAAGGTCTGTTTATTGCATTAATATATCCAAAAATGATGACAAATGTGTTACAGGTGATCAAACTTTTAAAGGAAGTAAGTCCTGTTTCCGCGAACGTACAATAAACAAACTTATTAAACCTGCAGCAATTTAATTAATATCATTATGAAAAAAATTATAGCAATCCTAAATTGTAAACATAAAAACGTATAGAGAGACTTGAACCCGGGGGGTTTGTGATGAGACTTAGTTCAGTACCCATGGCTCCATTACGAAACTGTTAGCAACAGCAGTTGTAGTATAGCAAAGAGGAGTTTCTTTTTTTATGCTGCCAAACTTTCGCGTTTTAAATAAGCAACACTTATGATTTTTTTAAATTGTTGAAACTAAACAATTGTCGATTTTTTTAAAAAAATAGAGACGTCATGTGGCATCATGCATATAATGGACACACTCGGTAATCTTTATCAAATTGTAACCTGTCACCTTGAAATGATGGATCGCCCACTAAGAGTGTTCTTTTAGTGCTCGTTGTCTGTCGTCGCAGCGACCTATAACGACTTTAATTATAATTTCTGAAGATAATTGGATGGAATTTTCTATGGCAGTTTCTACAAACATAAGCACTGACTTATCAATGACCTTTTCTATCTATTGATAGAACATCAGTTTATCCATTTTAAAAGAAAAAAAATATATATATAATACAAAAGAAAAATAAAAAAAAAAACAAATAAATAGTCGCATGTTATGCAACTAATTTCACTTGAAAGTTTTAATTAATTCATAAAAAGTCTAGCGAATTTATTGAACAGGAAAAAAAAATGGAGGAGGAGAAGATATTCGCCACCAGATGGAACGACAGATTAAACTCGTCATAATATTTTTTTTATATTTTATTTTTTTAAATTAAAATATTTTATATAAAAATATACGCGTTATGAGCTTAAATACGGGCGTAAAAATTAAAAAAATTATCTTCTAAATAAATCATTAATTAAATTGCATTTCTGCTTATGCGAGTTTACACTTAATTGCATTCGACTTTCTTTTATCCTCGGAAAAATTTGATGTCATTAGCGTAAATTAATTTAAAGATTGATAATAATATAAATAAATGACTCTTGAATAAATATTGACTTCCTTTGTGAATAATGAATACTTATTATTAATGGACTTTTCTTTGTTCTTTTGTATGGTGAATATACTCATTAGCACCCATTTGGGAGAACTATAGGGCATAGACCTATATTGATGATTTAGAAAAACTTGATTTGTTGGATTGTTTAGATCCCTCAATGGTACAATATTTTTTCTTTCCATCAGTGGTTTTAGCACGACGAGTGGGGAACTACTGGTCCATTCTAAATTATAGACTCGACTGAGGGGTTGATAGTGGGTCCCTTCAGTTATCCCAAACCACAAAGCTGCCACACGTCTATAATATTTCGATCTGATGTTTTCATCGCTGTTGGGCCTCTTTTACAAAAAAAAAATCGTTTTATTCGCTAGAATTTTTAAGCCATTCGTCGATAATTTTATTAACCTGTACGGAATTTTTAATATATTTTAAATGTACTGTAACTGATCGTTGTTGGATCGTTGAAGCGTTTGAATTGAAAATCGACCAACTGGATTATTGAAACTATTACTTTTTATCAAAATATACAAAAATCTGACGTTTTCGCGAGGAAAACAACCGAGAAAAATTTCTATCGCGTTTTATTTGGTTGGATGATCAAACCGAAAATTCGACTCGATGTGGAAAGTTAAGCAATTTTTCAAGATTTTTCTTTTTATCTCTCTCTCTCTCTCTCACTTTCTCTCCCTCCTCCTTCTCCTTCGAGTGATTTTTATATATATATATAAGCCAAAATCTTGTGAACAAATGAGCAAAATCTAAAAATAAAATAAATATGTAACATGTGAAAAATAATCTCATTATCTAGAATTTTATTTATAATTATAGAATTTTTAAAAAGTCATTTGCGCGTAACATAAGTCGCAATTTTTGTAGGATAATCGCGTTAAATTCGGGTAATTATAAAGAAATTTATGCTGTAATTGAGGAGGATTATAAACTTTTACCAATTGATGCTGCAGCCTTCTTGTTCTAATCTTAATCTATGCGATCACGTATTGTAAAGATAACTGCTTTAAAAACATATCTATGCAGCGCTACTTGCAATTTATAAAGCAGTAAAAGTCTATGTCGGCCGCTTGCGATGCGGCGAGATGTATCGCAGGCGATTGGTCTCTTTTGATTAGTTTATATGAGGTTATATACTCATTGCAATCCAATCATTGGATGGCATCTCGCATCGCATCCGCACCGCAAGCGCTTCGGTAACTCTGAGTAGTATCTATTTACTAAAAATATCTTTGAGGTATTTTAGAGTCATCTCGAGTGCATTCTATAGATTATTTTAATGATTAAAAGATAAAAATGATAAGATTCGAAGCGTGCGCGACGACAAAACTGTATTAAAGCTGATGCCGTGTGTTCTTAAACATAAGACGCAAAACATTTCTATGCAGAGCTACTTGCAATTTATAAAACAGTAAAAGTCTATATCACTCGCTTGCGATGCGGCGAGATGTATCGCACGCGATTGGTCTCTTTTGATTAGTTTATGAGGGTATATATGCATTGCAATCCAATAATTGGATGGCATCTCGCATCGCATTCGCACAGCAAGGGCTTCGGTAACTCTTGAGTAGTAGCTATTTACTAAAAATATCATCTTTGGGGTAGTTTAGAATCATCTCGAGTGCATTCTATAATTTTAATGATTAAAAGATAAAAATGGGTGCAATTCGAAGCGTGCGCGACGTCAAAACTGTATTAAAAGCTGATGCCGCGTGTTCTTAAACATAAGGCGCAAAACATTTCTATGCAGGGATACTTGCAATTTATAAAACAATAAAAGTCTATGCCGGTCGCTTGCGATGCGGCGAGATGTATTGCAGACGATTGGTCTCTTTTGATTAGTTTATATGAGGGTATATACGCATTGCAATCCAATCATTGGATAGTATCTCTCACCGCAAGCGCTTCGGTAACTCTAAGTAGTACTTATTTACTAAAAAAGTCTTTTTTGATGTAGTTTAAAGTCATCTCGAGTGCATTCTATAGATTATTTTAATGATTAAAAGATAAAAATGGGTGCGATTCGAAGCGTGCGCGACGTCAAAACTGTATTAAAAGCTGATGCCGCGTGTTCTTAAACATAACAAGGCGCAAAACATTTCAACGTCGTTTAATTAGCTTCCAATTTAGAGTGAGCAGTAACCATTAATTTATTCAGACAATATTTATGTTACAAATACATCCAGTTAGAGGCAACATATTCTTTAACATACCCGTAACAAGAACAAGCATCGGCAAGTTCTTAGAAGTGGCCCCAGGGATTCGACTGACATACCGAGGTAATTAAAGAGTGTTGGGCGGCCCCGACTGTCATGGACCGAAGGGACGTCTGACTCACGCACTCTCTAACGGTTCTCGCCCTGCAAGCCACGTGACTGAAGAGAGATAGAGAGAGAGGGCGGTCGAGCCTGTTAATGGTGAGTTAGGAACTGCGAAAATATTGGGTATCAAAACACATTACTTGTGTGGCTGACCTTCTATAAGATGGGAATGGTCAAGTTACTGCGTTATCTAGGCCTTTACGTATACTCGAATAATCGCGTTATGCGTAAAACGGCAACCCGATATCGTTCTTAACAAAAGATTTACGTTAAAATGGGCGATAAACCACGAATGTGTTCCTCAGACCAACAACCAGAGGTCATTGACCATTTATGATTATTATTTTTATTTTTGCAAGAGGTCCAGAAACTAGCTAAGTATTAGCGATCGCCAGGGCCCGATTTATGGCTTTAACTTTAGATGAATCCAAGCTTATCATTCCCACGAATTGCAGTCGCAACAACCGAGTGGATTTTTGGTGGGCCAAGTAACTACATAAGTAGCTCGAAATAGATTTCATAAATGTAGATGGATCGCTTGCTGGAAAAGATTGAACTAATATCACCGCGGGGGGAGAGATCAAGTCGCAATTTGATGGCGATTGCAATACATTCCAATTTTGTGTTTCCTAAACCACTTTATAACAATATTTTATGCGATTAATCCGTAAAATACTCATTGTTACGAGACGGGATGTCGTCACTGGAGATTAGAATGTCTGCATAATCCAGCGAGAAATACTCTATGATCTGTTTGCAAAGCGTTAATAATGCTTGATTAGATTGCATACATTAAAAAGGTATCTGGCGGATCTTTCAATCATCAAAAAGACACGTTCTCCTGAAAGAACCATTCAACTTAAATTTCTTCGACTTTTTTTCCGACCAATCGAAAATCTTAAAAGTCGGTAATTGAGCGCAACACCTTGAGGAAAAACCGTTTCGGGGCACTTCAGTAATGCAGAAGTGTCATGTTATCGTTAATCAAAAGATATTCGCTGAAAAAAACCGCCAAAGACACATAAGAAAGTCAACATAAAGGGACAGAATGACGAATGGCACCATTCTGTGCCTTCCCATTGTTAGTTTTCTGTACGTCACAAGTGATTCGCTACTACCGAGTGTAATTAGCTCTTCACGAACCGCGCCAGGTCACGCCAAAAAGGGGTGACCTTTAACCTCAGACAGGCGCCGTTAGCCTCCCCCTTAATTATAGACTCTACCTTCGATTATTATTGCTACCGGGTTTTTGGATAGGCTTAAAAGCTTGTCTGACTTTAAGCTTAGCACTTAAGCTAAGGTGGAAGTCGCCTTTTTTTTTTTCCTCTCTCCTCTCTCTCCATTTTTTTTTTTTTTTTTTTTTTTTTTTTTTTTTTTTTTTTTTTTTTTTTTTTTTTTTTTTTTTTTTTTTTACTCCCTCCGGCTTTTACTCTCTTAGTTCACCGATGTCATTTTTCAAATAAGTCCGCCTAATAAATTAACGATAAAATCTGTCGGATGAAAACGTTAATGGAGATGGGGAAAAGTTGTCAAATATTTTCTTGGCCATATTATTGACGTAAGAATTTAATTGCCCTTACTCTTGTCACTATGTCAATGATTAATCTCAAGGCGAATGCTGGGCGGCTCTGCTTAAAATAAGTGAAGGTCTTTCTTAATGTACACAATCCACTAAGTTAATTGTACGAACAATACCCCTTTGCGATTTTTCAAACAGAACAAAAACGTCCCCTTTCCCATTTATAAACTAATAGTTAATTTTAAAAAGGTCTTGGAAACAAAAAGAATCAATTATTATTCATCAAAGTTTTGACCCCCTTTCATTTTTTTCCCATAAATGTTGCCAACATATAAAAATCTTTTTTTTTTTTTTTATAAACATGGACACACGTGTGAAGTTTAGTGTTAAAAATAATCGTGAAAATTCGTGAATATATTTTTTAACTATTTTATTTATTTTCGCAGTTATCTATATCATATAAATTACAATGGTGTAAAGCATAAGTTATATACAAACTGATTATTTTTTTGTTCGCTGGCTCAAACTTTTACATTTTTTAATCACTTGTGCCTCTTAAATTCTGATTAAATTAGTCACAGATAGAGGCAATTAAAATCCAGTGCGTTAAACAAAAAAAACGAAAAAAAAATGTTATTGTTTTACTTAATTCTGTCCATTAAAGTGTTTTGTACCGCTTGATAAGCATGAAGTTCTGATGATGTCATAATAAATACAATTCGGTACACTTCATGGCACATAACATTTTAGCAGGAAAACCATCTTGTGTACCTAAACACCTTTAATTCGTGTGCTCTTAACGTTCGGAACGTTAAATTATTTTATTTATTTACTAAAAATATTCCGTTATTTTTATCGTTATTATTATTATGATATGGCTCGACAGACATTTTCCAAAAATTTGCTTTGCGCCTTTGGACACTGGTGCTTCGTAGGACGGATCCTCATGGTGTAAACTGTTGTATATCAGGATGGATAAACTTTAGGAACCATTTTTATTGTGTTGCCTGTCCTTGATAGAAAGATGAGATTGAGGAATATGGTATCTGTCCAGGATAAACGGCTCTAGGAAGAACAGGACCATTAGCACCAGTCCTGGGATACATCTCTAACGAAGTTGTACTTGTGCTGGAAGATGTACCTGCCGAATTGAGTCCCGATAGAGAAGAGATTGTCGATAAATAATTACTATAACTGTATGGCCAGTAGGGTGAAGGGCCTGGTCCCCACAGTCTCGGAAATCTTACTAGGCCCACATTGTCACCTGGAAACACTTCAAGACCCATCATTGCTTGCCGTTTCCACTTTGTCCTGGATAAGTACATACAAAAATCAAAAGGTTTATTAACTCGGAAACGTACTCAGCATAAGAACTATAATTAAAATCATAATTTAAGATATCAATTAGACATTAAAACTGTCAAACATTTTAAAATCATACAATGGCGTAACCTATTTAAAGCCAAATTTTTCCTGTTTTATAAAACTTATTTCGTTACAACATATCTTATTTGCAATATATAGGTCGTCAGCACAGTTTGGCCCTGCCAAACTACAGCCCAATATTCTATCTTGATCTACACGGACGAATTAAAACTAATAACAAAATTAAAAACAACGAAAAATTACCTCCTCCTCCTCCTCCTCTACACTTCCTCGTACGCTGACAACCGAATTAATTCCATAATTTTCGATTCTAAAAATGCAATGGCTTTATATATATATAAATATATATAAAACATTGTCTTTAAAATTGCATAATGCGTGTTATATAATTTTCTTGTTCTGCCATGCAGTAAGATATGTAACAACGCCTGTTCACTGTGACAAATTTATAAGTTCCCAATGATATATAATTGGTTTGGATGACATAACGATGACGCTCTTTGCATCTATTGTAGTATTTAAAAATATATCGAAATGTTGTTTCCAGGTTGTTATTCTACCACTCAACGCCTTTAAAAACACGGTTCGGTTATTACGAGGTTGTAATAGTCGGTCGTTAATGCTCGAATTTATCACCAGATGGCGATATGGGTCATTAAATGAGGTTCTTAATGCCTTTAACTAAAATGTCATTAAGTGCAATGCGAAGTTTTCAGGGACGACCTGTTTATACACGTGCCGGAGTGCAAGAGCCTATAGCCTACTTTATTTTTTATTTTTTTTCTTTTTGCGCGCCTCATTATGCATAATTCCCGGTTATTTTCGGTAACCATTTAAAATTTCTGCCTTAAAATTATTAAATTTGCATGTCTGCTACGGTAATTTTACGGTGTGAAGAACATTTATCGAACTCTTCGCCTTTCAAGAGCCAAAAAAAAAACTAAGAAATTCGAAGTCAAATATGTGTATGATGTTGAAAATTCTAAAATTTTTTAACTTACCTTCTGTTTTGGTACCATGTTTTGACCTGAGTATCTGTAAGGTTCAGTTTGGCCGCTAATTCCATCCTATCTTGAACACTCAAATATTTCTGACGCTCAAAACTCTTCTCCAAAGTCTGAAACACGTTTAAAGAGTTAAATACGATTAAATTTTTATGTTTTTAAGTAAATTAATCGTCTGTTATACTCACTTTTAACTGGTGATCGGTAAATGCCGTTCTGGCTTTTCTCGGCTTTTTACATTTCAGAGAAGGACTTTCGGAACGACTCGACTGTTCGATATTTTCGACTTCGGATGCTGTAAAGAGGAAAAAATAAACGTTAAAAAGGGTTCAAACGGTACAAAAGAAAAAAGACTTCGCTTCAGATAAACCGAGAAAATTGTCTTTAATACGAGGACGAGTGGAGACAGATTATCTCTAATTGCTGAAGCACCTAAAAATCACTTGAACAAATTTCGCTCTGTTAGCATCATTCGCACGCCATTTGGAAACAAAAGCAACCTATTTGGACTGACAAATTATAAGCAACATGTCCACCATCACAGATAAAAGATTCGATTGTCTCAGATTACAGGGTTCCCAGCGATCACGAGACGTGCCACATAGCAACAGGTATGGTTGCAGAAGGGACGATTTAATGAGTCTTAATTCTTTCAAAACGAGATCTACTGAAAAAAAAATTAAACTTTCATTGTTGCTCACTAAAATATATATATGTACACACATAAAAAAAGAGAAAAGTGGAAGAGAGAACTCGTAAAAGTGGCCAATCACCCATTATTATTAAAGGTTTTCCAGAACAATTTTTGCATAGCTTCTTACAATTTTTATAATGCAAAAATGTTTAAAGTTTAAATAATTCTTAGTATATGGCAATTTTTAAATTAATGGTTTCTTTCATATCTGTAGCTTTATGTATATATAGAGACAAGTGTGTAGAAAGCTGGACCTCCTGGCGCCTACGCTGTCTAAAGATTACAGGTAATGGGATCTGTGATTGAAGGGGATAGGGGGGTCCAAAGAACACTTCAAAGAAGCGGCTAACGCACTTATTCTGACAAACCAGATACGCCAGTTCTCTTATTAGCGAAATTATTTCGAAATTAAACATTTTAACACGAATGAAAAGCGCTAGAGTTTTTCCCTAATCTATCAGCTTCCAGAGTGATTTTCCTTTACGAGTTTTATGCGCGTATTTATGGTAATGAGGGCGGTATATGTTTTTGTTTCTTTTTTTAATGCAAAAATTGCAAATATATCGATGCAAATTTCCGATCGAAAATGTTATTTTATTCTAATGTAAACAGTTTCCTTAAAAAATAAAAAATAAAAATAATGTTTAATCCGAATTTATACACCGTATAACTTTCAGAAGTAAACTTTGCTTTGCATAGGGGGACTTGTTTTCATATTGAGATAATGCTAAACAGTATGGAAAGTTATGGAAATGAGAAGACTAAAAGCAACCTTAATTCCCTAGGCAATCTTTGTTGTAAGTGAAGTATCTTCTTGGAGTAGATTCTTTCTTACATTTCCAACGCCTTTTACGATAGTTCCATAACTTTGACCTCTTCCACCCTTGTTCTAACCTTGGATGTGGTTTGACCTTCTTAATGGACTCTTCTATAAAAGAGAAAACAGAGAAAACGGACTGGAAATCAAATCTCCAGACACGTAACCTCCCACACATAGTTCTTTCCATCTACATAGATGCCATCCTCCTGCATTAACATCAACATGCAAATCCTACTTCCAATGCTGAATGCATTTTGGAGAAATCTTTAGAGTTGAAGATACAGACATTTCAGAATTATGTTTCCATAATTTTCCATCTTATTTTCCGCCCGGAATAACAGTAGCGAATCGTTTTTCTATCCAAGAAAGTAATTCCGGATTTATCTTTTTTTTTTTTTTTTCCTTTCCCTCCCTTCTTCTTCTTACTGTACTTATTCGAAAAATTAAATTTTCTGTCTTATAGACTACTTTTTCATTTTAGCATTTTTTTAACGCGACTCTTTATCCATAATTTATGATAAAAATAAGGATAATTTACGATAATCTCTGATCCATAATTTATACAGGAATGATATAATTTTTAACATCGAACCATTTTTAATTTGTATAAATTGTCGATTTGTATTTATGTTAAAGAAAAATATATATTTTTTGCGTTAATCCGTGGCTGTTAACGCAGAAAAACGGAAGAGAAAATTCTGACCGTTGTCTAATGTTCGTATACGTTAAGTCGCGTTAAGGATAAAAGGCGAGCGTAGATGAGCTGCCCCATAAAAACCTCAAATTAACCCAATTAACAGCTTGGTTTATCACCATTAATTAATTAACACAAGATTTGATATTTGGAAAAGCAAAGAGGAGCACCGAAAAGGAAAAGAGAACTTATCTGGTGGAACTACAGAACTAAAGTGCTTTACTTCACTGCTCGTAGAAAGGGCTTAATCTACTCAGACATTATGTAAATTGACAGTGGTCATGTTACGAGTAGAATTTTCCAGACCACATGACGAACACAATGCTTGGAAATTAGCGCATGTCTTTTCTCCCAGTGTGTTCGGCCATGTGTAACATCATGTATTGATTGCTCCGCTTATACTGCATATTCTCTGCGCTGTCACGATTTAGATAAATTGGAAAGACGTATTTAAATATGCGTTTTATTTCATTTCTACTCCAATTTGTTTATTTTACTTTTAATCTTTTCTATTTCTTTTAATTTTTATCTCTTTAGTAAATAAAGATTAACAAACTAAACGTTAGACAGAAAGAAACAAAACAAAAAAACAAGAAAAGATAGATAGGTTAAGGGTCAAAGCAAAGTTTAAAAACTACAGAATTCTCCGTGATGGACGGCGAGAACTTAAACTAATCGCGAAAATACGATTTTCAGACAATCAGATAAAGCCATCTCGGACAGAAAAATCAACAAGAGTTGCTGAGGAAAGTTTAAAATTGAAACTAATTGTGGGCGTGAACGTGTCACGATTGTATAGGTCTAAGGAGCTACAGGAATGAATGCTGTGATGTAATAAACCGCTAAATCTGTGATAAACTGACAGACATTAATACAGAAATGCGCACTGTTTGCGTAGAATGCAAAGAAATGGACATATTTTTTTTTTGCATTAAAAAGTCTTTTTCGCATCTATCATCGCATTTTAATGTTACTTTGTGTGCATTAAAACTTCAACTTGTTTTTGTTAGATTGACATATATACAAATGTTCAGATACGTTTGCAAAAGAATCAAAGTTTTACAATTATGAAAGAAGATTTGAACGGAAAAATATAAATAAGAAAGAAGATTAAAATCGACTTTGCATAATGATAAAGACTTTAGCAAGGCTACAAACTAGGAAAGAAGAATTGGAGATAACAATTAGGAGAGCTGACTTGACCAAAAATACAACTAGGAGAGATCTGAACAAAGCTACAACTAGAGAGGAAGACTCAAAACAACGCTACAACTAAGGAGGAAGGCTCGAACAACGCTACAATTAGGGAGGAAGGCTCGAACAAATCTACAACTAGGACAGAAGGCTTTACAACGTTACAAAATACGAAAGAAGGCTCAGTCAGGAGATACAGTAGGAGAGAAGACTCGAACAAGACTACAGTAAGAGAGAAGGCTCAAATAAAGCTACAACTAAAGAGGAAGGCTCGAACAACGCTACAATTAGGGAGGAAGGCTCGATTAACGCTACAACTAAAGAGGAAGGCTTGAATAACGCTTCAACTAAGAAGGAAGGCTCGAACAAATCTACAACTAGGAAAGAAGGCTTTACAAAGTTACAAAATACGAAAGAAGGCTCAAACAAGACTACAGTAGGAGAGAATACTCAAACAAAACTACAGCTATGAGAGAGAAGGCTCAAATAAAGCTACAATCTCTAAGAGAGAAGGCTCGAAGAAACCTACATCTAGAAGACTCGAAGAAAGCTACAGTTAAGAGAAAAGACTAGAACAAGGCTACAGCTAGGAGAGAAGATTTCAACGAGGTTATTACTAGAAGAAAAGAATGAATAAGCAATATCTATATGTATAAAAATGCATAATCGATTATTTATTGCATATTATATTTATGATATGTGCGATGCGAAAATTACGTTTATGTATTAGCGCATTTAAAAATTGTATAGGATTTGTGATTTGTTTGCGATATATACTCATAGATGATTCACTTATTAAAAAAAAAGAGTAGTTAATAATAATAATAATAATGCACCTCATGAATATTTCATTAAGACTGTCATCTATGAGTATGGGCACGATTCCATGACCGATTTGTAGAAAAAGACGATGGAAAATTGTTTCCAAAATTACATAACAAACTCGCATATGTAAGTATGTAGACATCTTTAAAACTCGGCATTTAAGTGTATATATATCGTTAGAGATGTCAGAGGGCAGATACAGCAAACTAGCGATTTCCGGACTACTGCTCAAGGATAAGAAACTTACGCCCATTATAGAGCTTCCGACTGTTTCGGTGATGTGGTATTTTCTCCACTAGGTTTGTGTCGATCCACCGCCAAAACTGAAAAGGAATCTTCAGGTCGACTCTTTCTCACGATACTTTAGACTGCCACTTACAATTCCAAACTCTTAAAAATCACTTAATGATTTAATGAATTTTTAAAATGGAAAAACTATAAATAAAACAAGAATGTTCTCTTTAGCGTGACATTTCCTAACGTCTTCGTTTTTAAGCTCTTAAAATGGAGATTAACGTTCGGTGAGGCACAGAAACTTTTCTCTTAAAAAAGAAATTAAAAAGTGGATAAATTTTAATTTTTTAAAGATCTATTATTTAATAATTAATTTTCTAAACGGTCTTGTTGAAGAAAAAAACTAGTAAATACCATTTATATCTTCGTAAAATGCTGCATGTTTTTTTTTCCATTTGTTTCAATGGGCAGAATGTCTCTTTTTACGAGAAAACAATCCAAAAATTGAGAATAAAAATGATTAGTTTGCATAAAATCCTTCGATTGCTCTCTGAGAACAGGTAAATTTGCATTTTTTCGCTTTTATATATAAAAATTTTAAGAATAAATAGGTTATAATCTATAAATGTCATAACGTTAAACTAAAATCTATATGTATGCCAGTTTAATTTAATAGCAGCTGTTATAGTTGAATGTATACATGAGTGAACAACTTCATTTAATGCTTTTTTTTTTTAAATGTTCTCAAGGCAAACTAATAGCATTCTTGTCAGGATAGTAATTGCCACTTATTCACTGACCATACACCACTTTTGGCAGTTTTCCTGAACAAAATTTCGAGTTCAGCAACAGACCTTTTAAAAATTCGCGCATTTTAAGCACGATAACTTCACGTTTTACGTGGTAAAAGTTGACTTAGGAAAGGATTTAATAGAGTATAGAAGAAACAGAAAATATAACGTCGAAATTTCGCAAAGTAAGACCATTCTAAATCTAGTCAACCGTTGTAAGAACATTATTGAAAAAAGAAAAAAAAGATTGTTCTTCAGGATCGACTGATATTTATAAAAATCTGATTCGGAAGTTTTCGCGTAGTTGACTTAGGAAAGGATTTAATAGAGTATAGAAGAAACAGAAAATATAACGTCGAAATTTCGCAAAGTAAGACCATTCTAAATCTAGTCAACCGTTGTAAGAACATTATTGAAAAAAAGAAAAAAAAAGATTGTTCTTCAGGATCGACTAATAGTTATAAAAATCTGATTCGGAAGTTTTCGCGTGTCTTTATCACTGTTAACTTGGAAATTTTTGGCAAGAATTATCACGAAAGCAACTTGGCTTTGTGTAATTGCTAAATTAATAAGAATAAATTGTTCGTAACAATTTTAAAACATTTTTTAACAATTTATAAAGTGGTAATGATGAATATTTCAAATTTTTACTCCATAAAATGACCCAGTTTTTATATATTATTATTATTCTTTAATGTATTCAATTTTAGAACATTATAGATACAAAATGTTTCAAAGAAAACAATCAACAGGTAATAAAAACTTTCCATTTGACTGAAAAATTTCTTCATAAAAACGATAAAATTCTCTGAACGTTCGTGTGTTGCTATACCCTCCATATTAACAAGTGAAGAAAAATAAGAAGAACGTTGGTATGCAAAATAGGGAAAAATATGAGCATTTTATGTAGCAAAAAGCATCTTTTTAATTATTTTTTACCATTCAGAAAGTTTACGAAATGTTTAAAAATCAACCTTGAATTCAAGTCCCGAATTTCTTCAGCGAAAAGTGTCATTAACGGCTCAACGCATGGAAGATAATGGAAGTTTCTAAATTGTTTAACATTTTTTTTCTTCTTCATTTGTTCGAGTTTGCCACTCCTAAATGCTCGTTTGCTTCTATCTGGATGACATAAATCGTCCAAAAAATTCGGTCGGCTCTACAAAAGTTTCGCAAAATATGACCACTCTCTTCAGATTAAAAAAAAATAATACCGAAAACACTTAAAAGACAGATGAATGCTTATGAACTGCTTCAGTGATTTCTCGTACGAAACAAAAGGAAAAAAAATTAAAAATTGCATATCTGACGTAAAAACTACAACAAAAATAATTTGGTAAAATAGCAGGACGTGTCTTGTATATATTTATATTTATATACAAAATTTCTGTGAGAAAAAATTAACCTATTTTACTTTGGTTATGATTGATGGACAGCTTATCTAATCTTTTGGATTTATGACTCATATATTTTTCTATATTATAAACAGGAAGGATCTATTATCTTTATATGTGAGAAGATTATGGAGAAAATTACCGATTTTAAAGTATTTTTGGACTAGAAATAAATACAATAGAACAGATTGAGGGAAAAACTTTTAAAGGACAGAGATAATCAAACTTAAAGTACAAAATAACTACGATGATCTGCTTGAATGATTACTGACTGTTTGAATATCACAATACAAGGATGACTGTTTTGTATGTCATTCTCAGGGATTTTTTCACTTGGATTTTAGCCAATAATACACAAAAATTGACTGAGTATTTTTGGTCATAAATTCTAGAGACGTAATGAGAAAAAAGCAACCGATTTTTCGATGAATTTTGATGAGCGGGGAGGGTAAAATAATGAGATTTTTCACGTAAATTGTAGCTAAATTTATTTATATTTTTTATTAAAATTGGGGAATTGGCTAAGGATCGTGCTAAAAATGTTAAAAAATTTTGCAAGAGAAGTTTAATTGTTATTAATTTTTATTTTGTTCTGATATAGCCTATATATATAAAAGAACGAAACGTGATCCATATTAAAGATTGAAACATTGTTAAGTTCCCACTTTGTAAAAATATTGAAACATTGTTTAGTTCCCAATTTGTAAAAATATCGAAACATTGTTCAGTTCAACAATTTGCAAAAAGATCGAAACATTGTTCAATTCCTAGTTTGTAAAAAAAAGATCGAAACATTGTTCAGTTCCCAGTTTGTAAAAGAACGAAATGTTGTCCAGTTTCAAGTTTGTAAAAAGATCGAAACGTTGTTCAGTTTCAAATTTGCTAAAAGATGGAAACATTGTTCAGTTTCAAGTTTGTAAAAAGAACGAAACGTTGTTCAGTTCCCAGTTAGTAGAAAGATCGAAACATTGTTCAGTTTCAAGTTTGTAAAAAGAACGAAACGTTGTTCAGTTCCCAGTTTGTAAGAAAGATCGAAACATTGTTCAGTTTCCAGTTTGTAGAAAGATCGAAACATTGTTCAGTTTCAAGTTTGTAAAAAGAATGAAAGATAGTTCAATTCCCAGTTTGTAAACAGATCAAACATTGTTCAGTTCCCAGTTTGCAAACTTAACGACAGCATCGGAAGTCAGTATTAAGTTTATGAGATCCTAAAGTAATCTTATTACTATAGGATTAACTATATTCTCCCATACAGTCAATACTGATTTCCGATGTTATCGTCAGATTTAGACATGTTAGTGATAATACAATCAAAAATCCGCGATATAAAATCTAAACATGTTAGCGATAATGCAATTAAAATTTCCCTGTATAAGAACAAGACTGATGGCATTCGAATTTTTAAACGAGGAGAATTAGATTCGGAATATTAATTAAATATCAAAAAAATAAAAAGAAAACAATTAAGGAGCCATGTGCAATTCATCAGAAATTTTCTTGAGTTAAATTTCAATCACTAGACACGTTAGTTGATTTATGACTATTAACATCATACATTCTACTTATATCATTATTCACTGTCTGCTTATGAAGGCCTAACTACTCTTTGTTAACCATGTGAGGATTTTAAGCGGTTAGAACTTAGAAAATTAATTTTTAACTTCGATTAATGGTATAATTTTTCAGACGTGCCCATTTTTTATGGATAATAACAGATGTATTAAACTTAAACGTGTAGATGAGAACTGTATGTAAAAAGAACAAAGTAAATTTTGTAAAATATTAGATGAATGGTTAATATGTGATGTTTTAGAGCAAAATTTATTATGATATTTAGCGTTAATGACGCCTTTTATGGTGAATATCGGGCGAAAATCTGTAAAATTCTAGATTTCAAATTGAATTGACAGTCGGATATCGATCCGAACGTATTAAATTACCATAATACTTTACTGTTAATGGAAGATAATTAATGTTTTCGAATGATTCCGCGTCTTAAAACAGGAACTGGAAGTGCATATCCGCTATCAATATCGTTCTTGAAAGCCGCATCCGTTGTCATTTGTCAAACAAGGAGTCGTACTATATACACTGACCCCCACCTACGCATAAACCGTTACTGTAGCATATAGCAGTTGTTGACATAGAAGCAGGGATCCGCTGTACCCACCTACGGTGAAGGTAAAAGGGGAAGTTGACCAAAAAAAACGCACCTGGAGTTTCCGATATCTCCCACTGACTTTTGCATTAGTACCCCTTTAGGTTATCACAAAAAAGTACTACCTAGCAGCGTTAGCAGGAAATTAACTCTGATACCCGAACTGTCAGAATGTTTAATGGCCGTTTAAGATCGAAATCGCACCCTTTAAAATTTAAAAAATAAAAATTACAAACTTAAATTTCTTTTTTTTTAATATTCTCCGGTTAAAAAGGTGCTTCCTACTCGAGTTTCTAGTTTTGAAAATAATTATTATCATTTTCGCCATTTTTGATATTGCATGACATAAGTCATTCGAGATGCCTTACAGAATGACACTAACAGTAATTATTATTCAGTATCTTTGCGTGAAAAATCGCATTCGGGGGTTTTTTTCGGAATGATGTAGCCTATGGGCCTATACGAGACGTGTTTGATAGACATTAAAGGAAGCGAATCGTCGGGTTAAAAAGTTCACGCGAGTCAATCTTCTATTGCAAAAAACCGAAAACATTCGTATACGCTAATGCAAACAAAGGCATTAATTAAAGTAACTAGAGAGACAACTGAATGGCGATAAATACACGGTGTCTTGTTACAAGACACACACAAGAACTTCTTTTTGTGTTAAGGCTCCAAATTACCAAATTTTCTGCCTTAAAAGAAGAGCGGGGAAGCTTTTGTTAAAGCAGGAACCCACTAGGAACTTTCTAATGGAAGGACTCAACCGTAAGATCTGCACGAAACTCTCCTGCTTCTTTTTGCAAGAGCACATAATCATGATTACTATATTAGCACGGCTTACGTTAAGTATATTAATCCTATAAACGAAGTGTCAGTGTAAAAAACGCGCATATTCAGATTGACTAGACTGTTTGGAAGGATGAACAAGCAATTGGCCGTTAAAGCAAACAGGACAATATTTTTATCCAAGCGTATCCTGAAAAACCTTCGCGTGAAATCTGTATTTTTAATAATTGAGTTTTCTAAAAAAGAAAAAAAATTATATATTTTATATTTAAAAACGGTGTCATTTTTGACATAATTTAAATTACGTTTAACTGGCAAAACGACTTGGCATACCTACAGAATTTTAATGTTGTTGTTCCTCGAAAAACAATTAAGAACAAAATTAATGATTAAAAACGCACTTAAAGTTTAATCTGTTATTTTTTTACTAGCTTGACAAGTAATTTCATAATGTAAAATTAGATTAAATAGGCGACTTATGGCTTTTAACTTGTTTTTCAAACTGTGAACTTCGCGAAACTATATATATCTATAGGCTATAAAACTTGTTAAAGATTTTAATAAAACTCAAGGGTAGCAGGTTGATATTATGTAGATCATAACCTACATTCGCCCGAGGTGTAGTGTGTATACGCATCCGAGTTGTTTGAGTAAAGTTTATATAAAGTATCGGAGTTTAAGTATTAAAATTTTAAAAGACGAACTCATAAGGGAATGATAAAAGCACACGACGCTCTCTCACCTGGGAAATGAGACTTCTCTTGATCTTCATTGACAGAAGCCGATTTGTCCGCTTCGTTAATAGTTCTGTTGGACTTTTCACTGTCGATAATGTCGCAAATTAGGAAGGAGGGTGGATGCACAGTTGCCTGTTTGACCTCTGATCTTCTAGAAACGGTCAGATCGGCCGGTTGTTCGCATTCGTCCGCACAGGCTGCGGTCAAATCTGTAGACATAGTCATGGTTTAACCATCCTGTAATATCTCACAAGTTGTTCTCCCTCTCTCAGATATGTTGGCAGTAATGTTGCAGTCAGAACCTGTACTTGTTATCATGCTAGTTGCAGGGCGCTACTCAGGTGTGGAACACAATAGGTGAACTCACAATTGGTGATTCTTCCACCAATCGCGTGGAGAGCGCTATTTTTTCCCCTTTCGGTTTGATACTTTCCTCGACCTGTCGATAGTTATTTTTTCACTCAAATTAATTTAACTGCAATAAGCATATAATTAAAAAAATACAAATAGCTGCTATTTTTTTTTGTTTTGTTAGTTTGTTAATTATATTCTTTCAGGTCAGATATATCAAAAAAAATATTTTTTAATTACCTATACCAATTTTTTTTATTACATACATATAGTTTGGTCTCACACATATATTTTTATAAATTCTGTAATTTAATTTAATGTATAATTTATAATTAAATTAGAAGAGAAAAATATTTTTATATAAACATTTTTTTTTGTTTAAAAATTATAATAATATATTCATAAATCTATATCGTTATACAATAAATACTTTTTTAATGATCTTTATAACGTCATCATCATTACAATAAAAAAAGAATTACGCTAAAATAATTAAGTTTTTAAAATAGATTTGTTTAAAAAAGAGAAGGGAAAAAAAAAAAAAAAAAAAAAAGCTTTCGACACAGTTTCGCTACGCATGCGTTCTACCCACGTGCCACCACATCCGGCACGTGCCAAAGGAACGTGAATGGAATAGCCGCACGAGCATTACACGTGGACACGTGGCTTTAAAGTCACGCAAGCTCGAGACACAAAAGCTAGAACGGCGCATGTCACGTCAAAAAAAAAGCGTCGGCAAATATTTCTTTGTCGAGTGACAACACAAAATGTCGTTGGCTGTCGTTTGACCCGACGCAAGCTGTTCACAAGCGCGTAATTGTCGTGTCCGGGAAGTGATACACAAGCAGAAAAAAAAACCATATAGAATATCGAAAAATTCCGTATAGGTTTAGGTCATTTCGATTACATATCTGTAACCCACGAAAAGTACCGTATTTCACGCTGGGGGATTTTTTTAAATTTGGTGAAAAATCCATCTTATTAATGCCTACACACCGTATAAATCCTCAATATATCTCTATATCTCTCAATATATCTCGTATATCTCTCCTCTCTCAGTTATATTCTTTTCTATCAGGATCCAAGATACATCTAATGGTATACTCTACTTTGATTGTTTGAAACTAAATCTACTAGATAATTAATACAGACTGTTTCTAATAATTTATAAAATACAATCTACTGTTAAATTTATTTTGATTCCTGACAGAAGAGCATATAACTGGATGAATTTTCTAGGCATTAATAACAATTGATTTTATTGTGAGATAGCATTTAGATCATTTTGGGCCCAGTTTGTGTATTCTACTGACCAGTGTGTTCAGAGGACAAAATTAGAGGTGACTTAAGTCTCAAACAAAAAATCAACTTAACTAGGGACTTATTTTCTGTAGTATGCTTATAGTAAGTGTCACTTAATAATTTCGAAAAATCATAAGCAACATTATAATACTCGTGACAAAATGTTTAGATTTATATAAAATAATTGAAGCTTGTTTTCTTAACGGTTTTGTTCCTATTGTGTTTTTAAACTAAATGAGATGTGGAGGCTCCGATTTTTTTCCCTCTTAAACAGTTACCATTTGATGACATGTGTCGAGCTCTTTTTTCTAGAAAACGCTAACTCCCCGCTACAATTTTATAAGGATTTCCGTTTGGTCACGCTTCCTGACAGCAAATCACCCTCTTCCCAACAAAACTTATTCTATAATAATTTCTATGCCCACTTACCTTTATAAACTTACCTTTCTTTAACCATGTATTTTTCTGTTTTCTCGTTATACTTCCCGAATATATATACAAAAATGTGATCTTTCGCTTATGGTGTGACTTTATCATTATGCAAACATATCATAGTGGGTGACTTTATTGTTAAATTTTAAATCGTTATTATGTAAGTAGACGTATGTGCGTCAAAATTACAGAAAGAAACGCCTTTTGCACGCTATATAAAGCAGTTTTATCAACAATTAGATTATAAATCGATATTTAGATAATCCATATTATTCTTCTACCACAAAAAGTCGAGGGAGGAAACCTAATCGAATTGCTTGTCTTTGTATCCGCGTAGATTAGACCAGGTGTTCATATTACTAATCGAACTAGGCGTATATAAATATTAACTTCGATAACCTATCTTACGTCACGTTTCTAACCTGAAAATTTCTAATGAATTTTCCAACAACAGTTTCTACGAAATGTAACTGTTATTATGGCTTCTGTTATAGCTTTAATAGCCGGATGAATTTTTGATGAATTCAAGAATTACTCTTATCGATTGTCGCATCCAAACTGACTCACCAAGATAAAATTTCGTCCTCGAATCCTATTTTAGATTTTTATAAAGCAGAAAAATTGCCTTTATATATATGTTTTATTGCGTGTTCGATCATCGCCGCTTTTATATGAGATTTTAATAAAAATTCGATTTAACGCGATAAAATTTAATATTCTATGTTCTTTTTTGAAGTTTTTAAACTCTAGGATACTCGGAATTTTTTTAATTATTTTTGGCAGATTTTTTATGAAGTTCAATCAATTTTGAACCTCTCTTCAGAATTGAAGTCTTTATTATGGACTTAAATTTTTTTTTTAAGATTTCAACGCGTATTTTTGAGATTTAAATCGCTAAAACGAATTGTTTGAAAGCAAATTTTACGATTAAACTCCAAAATTTATTGTTTTTAATCGCTGAGATTGCCAATAAATTGGTTTTCATTACAGAAACCGAAAGATCAAAATTATAAAGATTATTCAGTTTTCTTCATTTTTTTAATCCTTTAATGTGTTTTCTGTGTCATTTTTACAATTAATGAAGTAAAATAAACTAAAAAATAAATAAATAAACCAATCCGGATAACTTAATTGACGAAATTTGACCGATAAAACTCGTTGAAATTCATTATAATAAAATTATGGAATTTTTGAACAATAAAAATGTCTGTCTCGCTAGTCCAGCGATCGAAATTAAAGTTAGTTTAAGGAATAAAATCTCATTTTTCCCCATAAAACTAAGATGGTCCTCATAAATCATGATATGCGCATGCTCCTAGCTGTCATTTTGTCCAATTTTGGTTTTGAATTATTGATTTTCCCAAGAGGAGTAACCAGAGGAGCTCGGGTTAAGTGAGGATGTGTCGATTTGGTATCGAATGTCTCCAGATACGACTGAATAATGTAGATGACCTGTAGATCCTCTGGGATGAGAAGTGATGGCCAGACGTGATCTTCCGGCCTATTGGGAGTGGTGTTCGTGTGAATATGTGATCGACTGGGAGAGTTTTCAAATAGCACCGCCAATTCAAATGATAGTGCTGTGGGAATAAAAATGTTTCTTTTTGCTGAGCTGAATCGCTGATCTGATTGTTTGATACACACTGACACACTTGCCCCTACTACTACTGCCGCTTAATAAAATAATCCAAGAGGCCTTTCCGGTTAGAGAAGTGCTCTTGCTGAAGCATTCATCAATTGGATTTTAATAGTTATGAGGTCTTGCACACTTTCTGTATGATGACAACTTTGTCCAGGGAAATGCTTTCTGTTTGCAACGACAGAAATTATAACTTTTCTTTTAAGTTATTCCTTTATAGAGTTCCGATTTACAGCAAACTTTGAAATTCTTTGCTTAAAATTTATACGTTAACTCACCGAAAAAACGCAATTACGCATATTCTTGCATGAATTTATTGTATGGATAACTTCTTTAAATGCCACTGCACTGTTTTATTATTCGACGACTTCCTAATAACACAGGAAGCCATTTTTTTGAGATGTAACTTCAAAGAATGTTTTTTTTTCTTTTTCTTCGCTTTAAATTAATAAAAAAGGTAAACCGATTCATTCGACTCGGCTCCAACTATAAAAATACATAGTATACTTCCCGAACATATGTAATTGCCTCTTAGGAACTATAAATACCAAGTTGTTCTCTATAAACACAAGTCTAATGGCGTCGTCCTACTGAATGTCACGCAAACTTAAGTTTTTCGACACCCGTCATTATATTTGTCTGGTTGTTGATGTCTCCATTCTAAATGCCGCCGGGATTTACTTTGGACATTTTCTAACAGTCTGTAAATGGCTATTAGTTGGACAGATTAGTGCTGATTGATGTCGTTAAAAGTTGTGTTCCTAATGATATCTTGATACCGTGAGAATAAAATTGCCCCAAGAGATATATATACAGTAAATAAGTGTTCAGTTTTATTTTAAAAAATCCAACTTAATGTTAGCGCCGAATAAAATTCAACTCGGAGATCTAGTTAGATAACTAATTGCAGTCCTCTGAAAAATTCAGCAACCTATTCTCTATGTATAATTTAAGGATTACTCTGGTGCAATCTTAAAAGAGATTTTAATTGATTTTTTATTAATGGTCTATCCAAAAATCCATTCCAAAATGTTTAAAAAAGTGGCTCTCCTTAAAACAAACTCGGATGAACAACATAATTCCGACTTTTGTGGTTAACCTTTATTTTTTTTAATAAGATCTTCTTCTTCTTCTTCTTCTCCGGGTCCGTGAGAAAAAGGGTTGATTTTTCCTTCGATTTTTTCGCCTTGAGCCAATTGAAATCGTTAGCCATTCATACCTTTAATGATTATATCGTCGTGCTAAATTGAATAGTCAGTTAGTTTGTCACGTTCTTCGTGGAGTGAGAAAGTCTACGGATTCGTGACAAAGATGTCGTGATAGTAGTTATGTCCCTTCCGGCATTAATTTGTCACTAAAGATTATATCTTTCCCACAAGTTTTCGAAACTAGTTCATAAAGAACTATAACGTTACTAGACTTTAATTCTATTAGTCGATTCGGAAGGTAACTAGTTCAATTTATACTTGACACTTAAATTTCTTCGAAATTGAATTTTTTTCTCTGTAGGATTGAAGTGTAATGAATTGTTTTATTCGTCATAAAGAGATATCAATTTTCCAACACACACTCCGTGCTTTCTTTACGTGTAGGCCTAGACATACTGTGCTAAAAATTGCCGATACATGAGTGCATGTCATTTAATCGTTTAAAATGCACACAAACCGAAACAATACTTAGATTATTCGTAATTTTTTTTAATTTAAAGGTAAGTTTTCGATTTAAACATCTATTTTTGGTTATAATTCCACTTTAAAGGCTTGTTTGTAAGAAAAAGGTTGCAGTTGTTATAATTGCGTAAAACATAGTAGAACTTCGCTTTTTGGCATGAACTATAGAGCTCGACATAATATAGAAGACTATGACTAAGTTGTAACATGTAAAAATTGTGATTCGATTAGTAATGTGGAAGATTCTGATTCGATTAATAATATGAAAACGTGTGGTTCGATTAATAGCAAGAAAAACTGTGATTTGATAACTGAAAACTGTTAATTAAATCATATATCAATTAATTACTGAAAACTGTAGTTCACTTAATAATATGGAAAATTGTAGCTCGATTAATAACGTGGAAAACTACGATTCGATTAATAATATGGAAAACTGTGCTCGATTAATAACATGGAAGACTGTGATTCGATTAATAAACATCGTATTTCGACTAATAACTAGGACTGGAAGACTGCGGTTCAGTTAATAACGTGGAAGACTGCAGTTCAGTTAACAACGTGGAAAACTGTTGATTTGATAACTGAAAACTGTTAATCACATCACAACTCTATTAATTACTGGAAAATTGTGATTCAGTTAATAATATGGAGAATTGTGGCTCGATTAAGATAGCGTGGAAGGTTTTAATTCGATTAATAACGTGGGAAACTATGATTCGATTAATAATATAGAAAACTGTGACTCGATTAATAAAGTGAAAGGCTTGGATTCGATTAATAATGTGGAAAACAATGATTCGATTAATAGGAAACCTGTGTTCGATTAATAATATGGAAAACTGTGGTTCGATTAGTAACGTGGAAGATTGTGATTCGATTAATAGAAACTATATTTCGATTAATAATTGGAAGACTGTGGTTTAGTTAATAACCTGGAAGATTGTGATTCGATTAAATAATACGGAATATAATATTGTGGTTCGATCAATAGCGTGCAATACTGTGGTTCGATTAATAACACAGAATACAGTGCTGTAGTTCGATTAACAACACGAGCAAGACTACAGTAAGTTTATTACTTTACGATAGTAACATTTTGCATAATCTTTTTAATTAAATAATGTTCACATAAAAAAACATATTTAATCTATAAAACCATGAGAAATAAATTACTAAAATATTCTAACACGTTTAAAAAAAAAACAGAGTGAAAAAGTCATTTAAATTCAAAGGACAAAAAAATATCAAAACAAAAAAACACGCAGTTCTCATGCTGTAACCAATTGACGTCTCATAGTAAATGCTTTCAATTCCACTTCAATCTATGGAGTCCAGCGAACTAAAGAAGGCCAGATCTGTATAATCTAAAGTTTTTCTAAGCCAGGTGACTGCGGACGTAATAAAACATCAATAACTATATAGATTACACTAGCCAACCCGATAATTCTCTTCTTGGCAACTTCTTCGTTTTGTCTCACTCTATTACTTCGTCGGAATGTAATGATAGACTCTTGCTCGCTACGTGATTTAAGTCTAATATTGAAGATAGACCCTATCTTTTTTTCTTTTTACCTCTGGATAACCGCGGGCAGATGGCGAATAAGCAAACTTAATAAATAGGTAAAAAGTATCTACTTTTTTTTTCCATTAAAACTTTCCGATTTAGTTTACTTTAATTGGTTATTACGATGGTAATTCGTCAAGAGTTTTTTGTGTAAGATTGAAAAATTCTCTTAACGGAAACAGGAGCCAGTTTCGAGAATTTAATATTTTGTTTGGTTATTCTTTGCTTTACGTCTTAAGGCCGTTTTGAATCCCTTAATTATTACTTTTAAGAAGCTTTTCTTGCCGAAAACTTTATCGTTTTTCGATATAAATCCATAAATAGAAGGTTATTCCTGGTAAAAATCTGAAATTCTGATAGTTTAGATTACTTATACATGCTGGCAAAAGTATAAAAAAAATTATATTTTAACATATCTCTCAGTTTAGAGGGTTTGCCCGCAACGAACACTTAAACAACACTTTTATAGTTCAAGAGTTAATCGTTTCATTTAATTATTGCATGCAATTTAATCCTCGCACAGTTTTTCCAGACTACATTATATGTTTTCTTCTACAGGCTTTCGGCTATACTTTGTCCAAATGTAAAAGTTTTCCTCTGGAATGAGTAAGAACAACTCACAGAATCATCTCGAATGGATAATTATGCAAATGGTCATCGTTAAAATTGTCCACCCGGGGCAACGATTAAAAAGAGTAAAGAAAAAAAAAACGGAAATATAATTTTTACGAGGTTAAATAGATGTAGAGGATGAGGTTGTCAAATATTTTGTGTAGTTTGTGTTGGATATTTCGGCAGCTGCCAAGTCAACATCTGTCTGACACACAACTAATTGCGTTAGGGCCGAGTTTAGGTTGAGTGACTGACCAAAATATCTCAAGCGTAGAATATCCCGGAAATGATTGAAATTACTGTCTCTCTGGACAATAGTTGAACCATACATATGCGAGAGAAGTTGTGTTGTGTTGCAATTAACGGGTGGTCATACTGCCTCATTCAATTTAACAATTTGCAATAAGTGAATTTTTACTATGGTTAAACCGAATCAACGGTGATTTCGTCGAACTTTTTAAGGTGAATAACGTTAATTTGTTATCCGTAACGCGTGTTGCGGGGGGCTTAATGGCTTTCTTAACTCAAATTCCGACTTTTGACGCCTCTAATTATTCGGCATTTTAATTTTTTAAACGCGATTCGTTGCCTGTATTTTTTTTCTTTCCATGCTTCCTTTCATGGTCGGATGGCATGGCAATGAATGGATGATATTAAAGGAAGATGCACCTGTTATCCGGACCTCACCTGTATACAATCAGCGCCCTCTAATGCCCGTGACCGATTGTATCCGGCCGTCCTCGAACCGTCCTTGATATCCAATTCATCTCTTAGGTTAATATCCATACAACAGATGCTATTTTAGAAACAATTAATGCTAATTAAGAAACAAATCGAGGTGGGTCGGGTATAATGCGCCTCCCCCATTGTCTAAACCGAGTTAGATTTTCCAAACCGCTTACCAATTTTTTTAAAACTTGATTAAAAAAGTAAAATATCGGTGCAATATCATAGTTGCAATTCTGGTAGACGCATTTCGCCATAACAGAATCACACAAGTGACTCAAAGGTCAAAGTTCACGGGAACCGGTCCTGTAAACGCCAGCAACACCGGAAGCTTGACCCGTCTGACCTCACTCGCAGAAAATTACCTCCTATTAAGAAGTCTCCCTATTATTGCCTCCCTATTTAAGTTGGGATACACTCCTCTCCCCCAACCTCCCCCAATCTGACCCGGGGCCTTCTTTCTGCTCCCGTGATGCCCCCACCTGTTCGCTATTTTTTAATATTTCAAACATGGCGATGAATACAACTCACAATAATCGATACGTCTCGTAATGGTTTTGTGTTATTGAGAGAATTTATTAATTTCGTTAGGGGGATAAAGAAGCTGTTAAGCTGTCTATCCGAGTAAAGGACAGAAATATGATTTTTTGGAGCCTTGAAGTGAGGTTTGCTTCTCTAAGTAGTAAGGCTCTTAGAGGATGGGGTTCATTCCTTTTGTCTCATTGACCTTTCGTAGTTTTATCTTAATTTATTCGTTTTTAAAACCGTTATTTTCGTCTTATTTGTGACATTTTACAACCGTTATTAAAGTTTATGATTAGGAGAATTATTATAAAGTGTGCAATCGTCCTTGAAATAGAAGGGAGGTCAAGGAGAAGCCAGACATACACCTGTATATCGTCGAATGTTCCTACCTGTTTCCTGAATGGAGGAGACAGTTTTTGATAAATGACCTGCCTGGGTAGACAAATGCTACGATTTTGGTGATTGGTTAAGTACAATAGAAGAGAGAAATTAGGTTTTGTTTCGATAATCCAGCGAAAATTGTAAAAAAGATGGTCATTTATTTTTAGACAGTGATCGTGAGAAAGTTTTGCCTCAAAAATTGCTCACTTATTATTATCTTTGATCTTTTTTAGTATTATTGCCGCTTTACAATTGTTATTCGTAATATCATTCATGGGCAAATTATTCATTGCTTTTATATATAAAAGTCTTTTGATGTAATAGTCTTTCCCTTTAGAGTTCACTTAGAAAATAGGTTGAAGGCCTATAACTTTGTTGCACTTAAATCGGTTCTTAAAGAGGAATCAACTCGTTAAACATTTATTGTAAAGTTCACGTTTGGAACAATTTTACCCTTAAATAGATCGTAAAATCTTTAAAAAAGTTCTTTCACATGCCGAATTATCTCAATTCTCAATTTATCTCCTGTTGATCCCGAATTTTCTTTATTTTTTAACATCAAATCGTTTTTCCAACACAAAAATCATTGTTTTTAATCCCTGATTAGCCTCAGGAAAGTCCTGAAAGGTGATATTTAGAACTCCTGCCTCCATGAAGATCCTCAATAGAGAAGAAAATTCCATTCAGAAAATTTCTAAAACTCAAACTTTCTGAAATTTCTACTTTATCCTGATCCCAGTTTCTTTTGTTTTAAGATCAGATGATTTTCTAATATTACTGTATTATTTTTAACCAAAAAAATCTAAACAATGCCTCAGGAAAGTCCTGAAAGGCGATATAGGACTTATCCTCGATGAAGAGTCTCAATGGAGAACAAAACTTTACTCAGAAAATTTCTAAAACCCAAACTTTCTGAAATTTCCACTTTATCTCTCATTGATCCCAGTTTCTTTTATTTTAAGATCAGATGATTTTTCAACATTACTGCATTATTTTTAACCAAAAAAGATCTTAATGAAGTCTCAAGAAAGTCATAAAAGGCGATGTTTAGGCCTCTTCTTCTATGAAGATCCTCAATGGAGAACAAATAGAATATTTCCAAAATTAAAACTTTCTGAAATTACCATTTTATCTCTTGTTGATCTCAATTTCTTTTGTTTCAACATCAGATGATTTTCCAACATTGTAACATTACTTTTAACCAAAAAAAAAAAAAAGATCCTGAAAGGCGACATTTAAGATTCCTCAGTGAAAAATCTCAGTAATATAATTCCTTAAAAATGTATCTTCAATGGAGAACAGGCCTCTTAAACCTCAAACATTTTGCGACTTTCCTATTGCCATGTTTAAGCAGAAAAAAAATCTATTATTGTGATTTAATGCAATAAAGTGTAAAAGCGATCTTTCAGGCATGAAGGCCTCAACAAAAAGGGGTTTTTCACATCACTTACACAAAATATTAAAATTTAACCTGTTTCCTTTAATAAAAAAAAATTCGTGTAGTTAAGAGGCCCAGAACTAACACTAAATGACACGAACTAAAGACATTCGCAGGAAGCCTGACTGCCATCTGTTGTAATGCCTCGGGCATCCTAATTGTCAGACGTGTATGTTGGCAGAACGAACATACCAGTACACCTGGTACTAAAGACAGAATTATGAGCTCTTACGTGTAGAGCTGACCTGCTTTGTATGCACCCATTTGGTCTGTACATCATCTAACATATATATATAATAATCGTTACCGAAAACGGCTCGCTTCTTAATCTACCGAGTTACTTGCAGTTACGAACAAAAAAAAAAGAAAAAATATACTTTTAATGAACTTAGAATAACAGTCTTGATAATTTTATACCAATTATCTTTTAATTTATCAGTTAGTTATGGTACTATGGGGTAAAAAGAATGCCCAAAGACAATTACTCTTGTTTACAATATTCAATAAATTACGTCTTCGAAGTCGTAAACAGTTACATAACTTATATATTTTTTAATTTATTAAAAAAAAACAAACTTATGATTCTAAACTGTTAAAATTTACGCTTATTTACACGTTAAGCAGCGTAATTTCGAGTCCTTGCACTCCTCTACGCGATCGAAGATGCGCTAGAAACTCTCTCCTTATCTGCAAACCGCATAGATAGAAACTTCTTATGAGCTATGAAAAAAATAAAATAAACTACCTTCCTAAAATAAATTTTGATTTCTAAGTAACATTACTCAACTTCACATTTTCGTGCAGAGCCTAAAGAAATTTGCACGTAACCGAATCTATTCTCCATCCATTATAACACAATTTTTTTAAAATTTAATAAAATTAATTTACTAAGTAGATACATTAATATACGTATTATATAAATCATAAATCATACTTTACGAAGCTCTGATCTTGTTTTTTATTTTTAATATATTATTTATTTTATTTTTTAAATCGAGTTTTAACTATAAGCTTTGTTACGTTTAAGACCCCATAGCAATGATACCTAAATGGGTGGAGTTGGTAGTTTGTCTCGCTTACTCCCTTATTTGCCCCAGAGAAAACTCCAGACTAATGACATTTATAAAAAGTTAAAAAGTGGCTGTTATGTTTACTTTACTTCTTCATTTTGCCATTATAAGGTCTATACTTAGCCTTATATTTTCTTAATGATAAAGTTTCTATGTGAAGTTGATGCGTTACGAAGCGAAGCTAATTTTACTGGAATTCATATGTGTGTAGGGGAGCCATGTAATTTTCTAAGGGAGGTAAAAAAAAAAAAATTTACGTAATGACTTAAGTAGAGCGTAATGCCTAAATTTCATCTGAAGAAGAATAAAAATATTTTATTTGATACTGAATTAAGTTTAAACACTTTACACTTATCCAATCTTCATCACTTCACAATCAAACTTTGAAAATCTACCAGTTATCTATTTTAAGCTTAATCCTCAGCTACTCTTATCAATCTTTCTTTGATTTAGCATCACTTATGATCTCAATCTTTCTACACCTATCTCTAATTTTTCATTTAAATCTAGATTTAAATCAAGATTAAAGAGAGATTGAGATCGATTCTATTCATTAGCATCACTAATCTATCTTTATTTACTGTTAATGATTCTATTAATGCACATATCACAATTTAGCTTCATCCCATTCATCTTTACGTTAATCCACCCATAGCCTTCGTTTAGTGTAGATTGCTAATCTTAATCTGCCTTTATCCTCCTTTCGCTGGTGATATAATCCATCTTTATGCCCAGTTTTATCATCTCTGATATCTTAATCTATCTATATCCGTCTGTAATCCTAAAATTTCCATCTGATGTGGATATTAGCTTTATCCACTCCCAATCCCGATTAAATTCACCTAAAATCCCAATTTATCTTCGTTTAGCATCAAATTCTGATCCGTTTCTACCCATATCCAACTCTAAGCGGTAATTTTATCCGTTATCCACCTCTGATCTTAAAATAACTCTCACCTTTAGCGCAATTTTCCTTTATCACTCTTTAATCCCGACTACAACGAGCAAGAGAAGGACATCGAACCAAACGTCAGCAGCATTATCGAGAAAATGCTAGCGTAGGAATAAAAAAAATGTATACACACACACACACCACTCTTACCACTATATCAAAGTGAAATGCATCTCCAATGCTCAATCAACTGCATGTACTACATCAACTTAATATCATGTACTGGTTCGGTATATTATGTATTCAACCGTTTGACATGGGGCTATAATGCAACTAAACCCCATAACACTACTCATCACGAAATTTAGTGATTCCATCGTGACTGTATTCCAATAAAATTAAATTCATGGGTCACGCTAAGCGGAATGGCTACCAAATAAGCGACAAATTAATCACAAAAAAAGAAGAAAAACTATGGAAACTTAACAGATGTTGTCAGACGGTTGCGTGTATAAGGCAAAAGCTATATTCAAGAGATATATACCATACTCGTTAAATATCAGACGATAACAAATTCGTTTAATAGTGTTTTGTACGCTATGAAGATAAAAAAAAAACACAAGTTAAACAAAAAAATATTCGGATTTAGAAAGTCTCAAGATGGCTATCGCGCTATCGATGACTTTTATGGTATATTAATTACATTTTGTAATTATTTATATCGAATGTTAAAGATTTAAATTACTTTATAATTTTCGTTTATCGCTTTAGAATGCACGAAACCAGTTAGATTAATCTCAGGAAGAAGTACATGCAAGAAGCGATAGATTGGTTACGTACGTGTTGCTAATGATAATTAAGCGCCATCTTATTTTTTTACCTATCTAAAAATAAATATCATAATTTTATTTATCGCTCTAAATGCGCGTAATCGGGTTATCTCGAGATTTCTTCTTCGTCTTTTGTGTGTTAAAAAATCGATCTTTGTCACTCGATTGCGCGTTGTAGAAATCACTTAAAAGTTTCAATTTAAAAATGATTAAAATGCAAACAATATTAATTCGAATTTAAAAGAGAAAGAGTGGAGAAGAAAGAAGAAGAAGAAGAAAAAAAAACGGTAAAGTTATAAACCGTGAAATAACAGAAGGAAAATGTTTAGAATGAACAATTATAGCTAGAGTTCTTCCAATTGTTAAAGAACAAGGAATAAATTGGGGGAAGCTCTCCATATAAGGCATTCATTGTCTGACGTAGTGATTTATCCGCCTTCACTACTTCTTTACCGACTAGCCAGAGGGTGCACTGTTCCACTTGACCCCCCATCACCTCTTCCCACGTTTTGTACTTCCGCTGTCGCTATTGACCTCTTGTCCATCGATTCGTTTTGCTTCAAATACTTAAAAGTGATTAAGAAGATATCTTCAGTCGCAAATATTCTCCACACACACACACATTTATTATATATATATATATATACACTGTATATAAATTAAATCCGCAGAGGAAACATGGCTCGCTTCTGCACTTCTTAAGCATTAGAAGCCTAAAATTCTATTAAGGAAATCGGCTTATCAATAACTACTACCTGTAAGTTTGTCTGCCTCAAGGGCATTATCGGTCGCTACCTGTAGTCAAACTTTACCCACCCCAACTGAATTATCACTTTATTAAGGTGCACAGGTGGACGACCCTTCGGGGACCCTTATTCATATTTATTATTTTTACTGCGGGAGTTATTTTTGGTTTGTAGCCAGTTTTCTGTGATTATTTATAAATTTTCTCTCCAGCGCTTTCAATCTGAGGAAAGAAGAAAAAAAAAAATTGGCATTTATAAAAGATTCAAAGTTTATTTCGTTGGATAAATAAATTCATGGCTAAACCCTTTTCATCAATAAGAAATAAACGAAGCGTCAGCAGCAGCAGCAGCATACTCTTCAAACTTTTTTTTTTTCTGATGATTAAATCTTTTCTTTGCTCTGGAGGTAGTAAAGTTCATTAGCAAAAGCGGACTGATATATCTTCCTCCGACAACAAAGACTGTTGGAAACTGTGAAAGCTCTTCCCATTTTGTACAAATCCGACACAATTTATTGCTAACTGCTAACGATAGCGTGTAATTATTTAGATTAGAATCTTGCAGAATCTCTTTTCGGAGGAAATGGGACGGAAGAATTGCCTGCAACTAAATTCGTGTATAACCAACATTGTTTGAAGTTTGATAAGCGGAAGATTTTCGCCCTGCACTCGTATTAACTTATACATTAAGAGAAGAATAGCAAAAATTAAAAAAAAAAAAAAAAAAAAAGATACTCTCCACGATGATGTATGGATACGTACACAAAAGACGAAAAGGAAGGAAGGTGAATATACAAATCTCCAGCGCCAAACTGGCATTTCTGAGATATACGAAACGTTCTTCACATAAAAATTAATAGCTAATTAATTAATTATGCCAAATCGAACCGTTCTGCGATTCGGAACGATTGGAGCGAACGTTGCAGCTGTTTCTTCTTCTTTTTTTTTTGCGTATTAGGTCAATTGTACGGTATCACTAATGTGTCAAAACAATGCGAACCAAACAACTGGATTGGCAATGTTTACCAAAAAATATCCAGGCAACGCTCAAACTTCTATTATCATTTTAATTAATGTCATTAATATGTTAAAAGGTGGAAGCAAAGCTAGTGATGTTTCACACGCAACATCGTTTTATCTATGTCATTGCATGCAATTATCTTATATAATAAAATATAGGTTCCATATAAAATTGCAATCTATATATATTATTTTTAATTTTAATAGGTAATTATTTTTTTAATCGTAAAAAAAAAACTAAGTAGAAGTTATTTTTAACTCGAATATTTTTTTCCTTTCTACTTTATGTTGGTTTACACCTAGAGATGGCGCTAGAGTACCTTAAGGACGCGAATCTCTGCGAATATTTTTAAGGGTGATTACGTGCGAGCACGTAATCACCATACTGACCCTTAAAAATATTCATATTGCCCCTTAAAAATCCATATTGCCCCTTAAAAATATCCACAGATATTTTATGGGGCTATTTTTATAACGAGAATCTCTCAGGAAAAATATCCTTATTGCCCCCTTTAAATATCCACAGAGAAATTTTTAAGGAGCTATTTCTATAACGCGAATCTCTGCCCCTTAAAATATCCACAGAGATATTTTAAGGGTTTTTTTTTTTATAACGCGAATCTATGCGGATATTTTTAAGGGTCAATCCCCAAATTGCCCCTTAAAAATATCCGCAGAGAGTCGCGTTTTAAAAATTTTAGTTGTTGGAAATTGGTAATAATTTTTAACTTTTTGAGATATTTTTCCCTTGAGGTGTTCAGTTGCTTCTCCCTCTTTCCAATTATCATAACCTACACGACAAGACCTCGTAAACCAGTCTGTACTTTTATAACAAGACAATTAACACACATTTAAGGTCATAATTCGTAAAATAAACCTAATAATACATGGTATTTTAAAGTCATAAATAGTTCGAATTTTGTATTATTTCTTTTTATAAAGATCGTATAGCATACAATTTATTTTTATATTGTCGCATTTAAATATTGAATGGTGTCTTTATGTCATCATATCTGGGCAAAATTTGGGCTACGGATCTTTTATCTGTTTTTAAAAATTGACCCGTAAAATCTATTAAAATTTTCCTTTATTGCCCCCTTAATGTTGTATCAACATTAAGGGGCAATAAAGGAAATTTTTAATGGAGAAATGCAATTAAATGAATCTAGATCATCCTTTTCTAGGCGAAATTTTCGCGTAGAAATACGTTTTCTTTCAATTTTTAAACACAAATTCCATACAAAATGTGTCTAGTAAGTAGGCAAAACGATTTTTTTTTAGACGTAAATGTTTAAAATGTTTTTCGAAGTAGTATGCCATCAATATAAGAGAACTCTAAAAACATGGATTTAAGACCTTAAACATTTTATGTGTAGATTTAAACTATCAAAATATCTCCAACTTTTCAATATAAACTTTTATAAAAAGGCATAATACACTCGAAAGGCCTTCGAGAGTACTTAATGTGCTCAAACTGGCCTATCAACTCTTTTCTGCAGATTCGGGCTTAGTTTTTTTCTCCAGTATCTCAAAAATTCCATCTGAGGCGACACTGAAACGTTCTCTGTAATAAGCAATTAGTTAGCCATCCCATCCGAACAAGTTACAAACATTAACCCAACATTTACTGCTAAAGGAGTACCCTCTATCAAAGTCAGTTGTACAACATAAGGTGCCGACAAGAAGGAATAAAAAAAGAGAAAGAATGTTTTCAAACAAAGCAAAGCGTCTTTAAGAGGTACCGTTGGGGTTATCTAGAATATGTTAACAAAGAGGGTGGAACATGCTACAAGTGTTAAGCCGTTAAAGTCAGCATAAACAATAGAACATGCTGGACCACCGCGAAATTATGCCAGAGGCATCTCAACCAATCGCCTCCAGTCGACAAAACTGTGCCCCCCACATCGGTTACGTCATCTAGAAGAATTTGCTTTTCCAATAATTTTCAAATTTGAGAGAGATGTGCCTATAAAGGTGGCATCCCGGGGCTAGTAACGAGATTTCACCGGATGAAAACGAGGAACCCCTTCCTGTTTGTTTGGCGTCTTGATACCAGGATTACTTTACAGCTTCCTTCTCCTTTGTTACAAAATGGTGATATTCTTTAATCGCACTCGTAAATTTATAAGGTATCGCCATGCGAAAACAAGTCGTCATTTCCCTTCACCAAAGATTTAATGTAGCGAATGCCAACTCGGTAATGTTTGTCGGCTTCTTCTTATTATGTTTTCTGATAGTTTTCTGTGGGGAGCACTTTAATTTCCACCATAAGATGAAAAGATGAAGAGTTAAATGAGACGTTAAGGCGCATCCGACATCTGAAAAGAATCCAGGTCAAATATATACTGTTTTCTCCTTTCTGGTAGCTGAAGACGTCAAAATGTGTTCTCTCCTTCTTGATGCTCCAACTTATAGATTAATGGTAACTTAACTGAAATCATGGACGAATTTATGCCCATTTGTAAAATGGCAGAACATTTTACAGCATAAATTATATTATACAGGTTTCAGCATGAATTTACATCAGAAATTTCTAAATTACGAATTTATGCCCATTTGTAAAATGGCAGAACATTTTACAGCATAAATTATATTATACAGGGAACGTGATTATACAGGTTTCAGCATGAATTTACATCAGAAATTTCTAAATTGCTGACGTAAATCCATGCTGAAACCAAGGCCTACAGAATTTCCTTCTATCTTCGTCTAAAATTATCTTATGTCACATTTTTCAAACATATCTACTTCTTCCATCGTTTTAATTATGATACACGGAAAATTTTAAGATTCATAAATGCAATTAATCGTATTTTAAGAAAGTTATTTTCTTCCGTGCGATTAATTCTAAAATTTTTTTATTGCCAAATCAATAATCCTGGAAATAAGTGATCATAAAAATATTTTCACAATAAATAATATTAAATTCTCCCTAAATTTCATCATTTATCGCTATTATATTTTAGTCACGTAAGCTGATAGATAGAGAAACTTTCCCCGAATTCAGGAAAATTTTGATTTTATTATCTAAAGGAATACAGAAAAGTGGAGAAAAGGATAGCCTGATAAGATTCAAATAACATTGTTTTGCAGAATAGATTTCCTTTTGTGTTTATTCATCCGTTGATGATCAAATGCTTTCCTTGTCTGAAAGACGAATTCGTTTAAATGATCAACAAAATATTTTTGTATCTATTTTTTTCTAGTTTTTAGTAATTTTTTTTTTTTGAAGGAATAATATCCAAAATATGCAAGATTTTCCTTTGTTAAGTACACTTAAAGAAGATTTAAGTAGTTAGCACGATAAACCGTTCGGTCTGGTGTTGTTTAATCAGATAAGTTTCGAACTTGTATACAGTCAATCGGGCGAACTTTGGACCACCCTGTAAATATGCATTATTTCTTTGTTTGTACTTTTTACAAATTCGATATAGCCTCACTAATTTTTTTATAACGTACAAAAGTTATATTACTAACGTCTGTTGATTAGTTTAAGTCCCAGAATACTTCACAAAAACACCTATTGAAAAACACGTTTGTCAAACTGTATATTCATTTTGAAATTGCAGATATCTACGGCTTAGAAATGTACTAAATAACTGTATAGAGTTGATTCTTACTGTCTAAGTATTAGTAATCTTATGAAACTAATGTGCTTGACATTATAAATATATTGTTATAAAGAGAAATTTGCACACATGTTGAAATATGTCTGAATTATGGACAACTTCGGACCGGGCGAGTGGTTAACCTGCTGATTTAATTTCATTTATTTTCAAATCAGTGAATTATTTTATATTTTATTCATAGATGAGTGCTAATCAAAATAACTGGAAATTAAATTTTATATAAAAATTAGATTATAAAATATAAAAGTAACATAACTCATTGTGGTAGGCCACGGTATTATGTGAAAAAATTTTAAATTTTTAAGTATGAAGAGCAATTTTTTTCTGCGATTTTTTTCCAGTAATTTGTGGTAATATAAAACATATAATAATTTTGTTTATATAAATATTTTACTATATTAATATAATACATAAAATATTTCTTATTTACGTTATCTTAATTCTTATTTATTACATGACATTTTCATTTAGTTTATTTTGCATCTAAGTTTAATTCTTCAAGTGGGCAAAAATAACGGTTTCAGGGACAAAACACCATGAAGAAGTTTTTTATTGATAGTAAAAATAGATTAAATAAAGTTATCGTAATGAAATTACAGTTTTTTTAACAGTAACAAAAATGTACCCTACATAATATATTAAAAAATTTCTGTATGCAGCTAGCTAAGGCAATTTTTTTCTCATAATCATATTTGTTAGATTCTAAATGTGGTTCACAGTTGTTCTGGACTTCAAATTTGCAGAAATAAATAAATTACAGTTGATTTTTAACACGTGGTCCAAAGTTGTCCAATTCTAAAGGTAACTTTGACCGGCTATAAAATAGCTTGTCATTGCTAAATAATACAAATTCCCTTTACAATTTATATAAAAGGCATAACTTCAATGAACATGAATTCCAACGGTTCATGCATGAATTGTTTTCAAGTGTATTTAGATGGTCAAATTTTGAAAAAAAAAACGCTAAAAAGTGGTCCAAAGTTCGCCCGATTGATTGTACGTGATTTTCAAGGTTTAAAGTATAAAATATTTTATTTTATAAAAAATTATTAACAAAATTTTATTCTAACCTGTTCTGAAATTATACCTGTATATAATAAATTTATAAATATAATTAAACTATTCTAGTGAAAGTTTAATTTATCCATTTCTATAACAATAAATTATCACTATTATTTTAATAAATTTTTTAATTACGATTAAAATATTCAGTAAATCACTGTAAAACATATCTATTTAATATTTTGCATAAATAAAATCTAAATATATTAATTCATTACAGTTAAAATGTTTCTACAAGGAAATAAATCGTATTTTATAAATATGCAAATTTCGAAACTAAATATAATTTCTATTTATTTGCTAAAATTTTATCTTTAAAATAGCGTTTTAGTTTATTTTAAGTTATTTTTAAGCAATAATTTAAAAATTTTAAATTTCCTTCGGGAATAAACGAATCCAATATAAATTTTGCTAATTTTCATTAATATCTTAATTATTTTTAAACTTTCTTCTAGAATATTAAGTAAATTACTGCAATTTGGTGTCTTTTATCGTTCTCTATCTTTAAATTTAAAATATTTTAAAAATTTTAAAAGATAAAGGGGATTAAATGTAGAGAGAGCGATCGGAAGATTTTTAAAATTTCAAGCAGATTGTCATGAAAAGGAAATTAATCGTATTGCAATTAAATTTATATTTATTTATGCTCAATAAAAGCATCTCCAAAATAAATTTTATGCACAGTAAGAAAATTTTGTTCCTTTTTTTTTATATTTTTCTTATTTTTTATTTTTTTTTCTGTTTGTAGCAAACCTAATTTTAAATTAGTCCGAATTCCAATTTTCGGAAAGATCACAATTCGTCCAATAAGATTTCCGTTTTGTATTTTTCAATAAAATTTCCCTGAAATGAAATTTTCTTTTCAATCTACATCTCCATTTTCCCATTCCAACGTTGTTATATAATATCCTGGACGTGAAAAATAACTTATGTCAAAAGACCTACTTATAAGAACATCACCAAATTCTAATGAATAAAAAAAAATATATATATCTTCAAGAGCCACTCTAACGGTGGTGGTGCAATCTATACGGTTTTAACTCAAAATTAGGAATACTAATTATGCCCGCACAAGACCTCACATAGAGAGCCAAGAACGTCCTCATTTCAGTTCTCTATGTGATGTCTACGAGTGAAGCAGAGGTAGTAGTAGCGGATGAGAAACTCCTACTTACTATTACAGTAACAATATGGCCTTAAGGCTAACCAAACTACATTTCCTGAAGTATTTTAGACTCTATAACTTATTATTATAGGTAACAGGTCGTTACGTCTTAGTTTCGACCATAATTCACGTGGCATAGAGAACAGGAAGTCTATTAGACTTAATTACCTACTGTTTTATTACCAATATGCTATTTTTTTCTACTCTTCATCATCGAGACTTTCGTATGATATTATTTAATGATATCCACCTTTGTCCCATTGAATGGGTCTTAGTTAACTTGCCTATTGTTAGAGGATGAGGCCTATTTACATTAGGATAATTTTGTCTAATGCAAAACTTAAAGAGTCTACGTAATTGTGTTCTTTTTTCCCCTTTAAATGTATAGGAACTTCGTTAAGAGGTCGAAAATTTAACTGGTGGTGACATTAATCTGTTTACAAAGATAGAGAGAGTCATGTGCACTATTCTTGCTAAAGTATTTTTGTTTAACTCGGTCATCATGATCGGCAACACTTCTCACCAGCTTGCAATGATGAAAAAATGTGGAATTTTCCCATGTGAAGGGCTAAAACGACTTAGACATAATAACCAGTTTCTGCTCATAGATGGACATATGCAGCATTGTCATCTCTTTAATGACTTCACAGTTGTCGTTGCTCTTAACACGTTTTCTGAAAAAGGATTCTTTTTTTTTTTAATGCCTTCTACGGTTCAAAATACTTAGTTAAGAAGTAAAATATGAGCATACCAGAGTGTTGCAAAATTTCAGGCATACCTTAAACGAGTTCGTGGAAATATATATTTATTTTTTTTCTTTAAGTGAATCATGTGGAATTTCTAACGTGTTCGAACACAGAGTGTTGCAAAATTTCAGGCATACCTTAAACGAGTTCGTGGAAATATATATTTATTTATTTTTTTCTTTAAGTGAATCATGTGGAATTTCTAACGTGTTCGAATATACGTAAACTATAAATTTTAGGATAAATGATGTCTTGACTATCGGAAACGTTTAATAATTTAAAGAAAAACAAAAATATAAATGTATAAATAAGGATTCAAGAAGTGTGAAATTACTTAGTCAATGGCTAACAGAACGAAACGCCCAATCTATCGTTCCAAACACACAATAGGAAGAATTTTAAAAGTAGAAACACCCCAAAGATTAAAGCTTATTACATGCTCTCATTCTCTCATAACTGACATCTGAAATAAAAAGACAACAGTTGCATTTCCCACACGTAAAAGCCGGATAAAGGCTATAAATCCGTGAAACCATGTGTAAAGCATTTTAGTTCTGAATGCTACTTTTATTCTGATGCTTAAAAATGATTAAAGTTTTAATGTCATTCCGGTTTTAAACATATATATATATATAGGTCTATATAATAGGCCCTATATATAAAATTTCTTACCGGTTGCCAGAACTCCTCCTTGTTTATTCCTGCAAATTCAACAAGTAAAAATAAGAATTTACAAACTCAAAATGTTTGTTTATATCTCAGCAGCCCTTCAGTAGGTAAAATTTGAGGATAAGAATTTACAAACTCAAAATGTTTGTTTATATCTCAGCAGCCCTTCAGTAGGTAAAACTTGAATATTAAACAATAGATTTTTATTTCCCTGTAATTCGTGATATTTTGGCTTCAAATCAGTAAAAATTCAACAGAATCAAAAGTTTGATTTTTTTGCTTGTTTATCGATTAAAAAATTAGCATTTATTGAGTTCCACAATGTTTATTTGTACCCTAGTACCTCTCAATGAAACTTGTTGACGTTAAACAATGGATTTTTATGCTTGAATTATGCTGATTTTCTTCCTAATTCGGGATATTTTTAGTTGCCGAGCAGTAAAACTTCAGCAGAAATTTCCGGAAAAGTTATTGAGCAAAAATTAAATTTATTTGCATAATCAGCAACTAAAAATTTGCTTTTATCAACTTTAATATGTTTATTGCACCCTAGGAGTCTCTTAGTACATAAGATGTGATGATATTAAATAATGGATTTTTAAATATGAAATGTGCTGATTTCTTAATAATTAATTATATTTTTGGCTTCAAATTAGTAAAAATTTATAAAAAATTAATTTTTTTTGCATGTTTAGCAACTAAAAATTAACATTTATCAATTCTGAGATGCTCATTGCATCCTAAGAGCCTCTCAGTGTATAAAATTTGTTGATTCAACATTGGGATTCTTAAGTGTGAATTATACTGATTTCTTCGTAATTCATGACGAATTTTTTACTCATCTGTAACTAAAAATATCATTAATTACGAATAAATCAACATTATTTACATATAAAAATTCATCGTTTAATAAATCAACAAGTTTTATATAATGAGAGGCTCCTAGGATACAAATAAAGGCATCTTGTATTTGATAAATGCTAATCGTTAATTGTTGAATATGCAAAAATATTTAAATTTTTACTCAACAACTTTTCCATATATTTATGCTGAATTTTTCATTAATCTGTAAACTAAAATCAGCACAAAATATATGGAAAAATTGTCGAATAAAAATCAAATCTTTTTGCATATTCAGCCATTAGAAATTAGCATTTATCAACTACAAGATTTGTGTCCTAGGAGCCTCTCATTGTATAAAACTTGCTGATTTATTGAAACGATGAATTTTTATACGTAAATTATGCTAATTTCTTCATAAATTATGCTAATATGGATTAGTAAAAAATTCAGTTGAAATTTTTTGAAAGGCTATTGAGTAGAATTGCTTTTTTTAGACTCAGTTGAATGCATTGTTTCAACGTAAGTGAATCACCTTCTTTTAACCTCACAGTGTCTTCAATTATATATTTATATAACCTATATAAATATATATAACTTGATAACAAACTGAAGGATCCAAATATATACTTGTTATGCAAATTATTATACTGGGGGGAAGTATTTTTATACAGTTACACAAATTGCACTTTACATTACAATCAATTTTATTCTGGGAAAACTTTTTGCATATTTTTTTTTCTTCTTCTTCTTCCAATTCCATAACAAAATAGCCAAGCAATCTCAGAAAAATTTTTACCAGGAGCAAACAAAGAGATGAAAACACGCCAAGCAGAAACAAAATGCGATTTTCCTATGAATACAAAAAGCATTGTATGCATACCTACTTGCGTAAAATTTTCGATAACATATAAGTGTAGAGAAGACGAAATTTCTCGACTGTTCAATTATGCATGATGAAAAGATACCAAACAAAAAGTGTGCCTTTTCTATATATTTTATGCATTCTATATAAAAGATAGGCGGCATCTATCCGTTCAATTATGCAGCACCAGAAAATATCTCTGTTTGAGAGCCGTTTTGAAATCGCTTTCTACCTAAATCTGTTGTTTATACCTAAAAATTCGTGAGAAATTTGCATAACAAATGGTGAAGACATGCATATGATTTATTAATTAAAATATAATAATTTTAGGAAGATGTTCCTGAAATTCATCAAAATAATCTTCACGATTTAACATTAAACTTTCTACTTGTATGGGTTGAAAATGCGAATATTTTCTTAACATTTTACATGCTAAACATGTGAAAATGTTTGGATAATAAATTTTAAATCTTAAAAAATTTCCTCGTACAGTTCCCTTTTTAATAATTCATGTTTTTAATCTTGTCTTTGAAGATGCGAAAGGAAAAAAAATTCATTTTATTTTTCTTTTCTTTAATTAATTAATTAATTAAATAGGTAATTATTCGGACAAAAGTCTTATAAGGAAGTTTTTAAGGAAGATAATAAAGGATGTTTGAAAATCAAAATGATATAGATTTGTATGTTGAGGAAACTAATGATAATAGGGTTAAGGTTGAGTAGAGAGCCATTTAGAGCTTTGCAGATTGGTTCAAGGTTGGTCCTACACACAAAAATTACCTGACAAATGAGTCTCATTTAATTAAGACGATCGCAGATGTTTGATTGTTTCTTTTTAACGTTTCAGGGACGTCTTTTGGTTACACCCCAGGCTTCATAATTACGATAATTTAGGTCGAGTACACACAATCATTCTGTTCTATGCACCTATGTCATTCTACGTGTCTCTTTGATAGCAGCAACACGTCTTTAACAAGAAAACATGATTAATAAATCCATCTCTCGCTCATCCATAGATGCTTTCAGTGGAAAAAAAAACAAAACTTTATTATATTTATTCTGCAAAACTGTAAAATTAATCTGAATCATGCACATAGATAAAGAAAAATTAATAGCAGTCTACAGACCTTAGCAAAATTTTAAAGCCGATTAGTTCTTGTCCATGTGGAAAATATTGCAAAAAATATATATATGTACTCTGCATGAAATTTTATAGATTTAACCTTAAAGTATTTAAATTTAATTAAGATAATTATATATGTGTAAATATATATCATTATTTTTTTTCTCTTATTAGTTCGTAATTATGGATTATGGTTGACAAATAGTAGGTTTCTTAATCGTTAGAACTATTTAGCCTTCTTAGTAGAACAATCAATAATTTTGTCCCCCCTTTCAAGTTTCTATGAAAGATTAATCTGGAACGTTTAATTAAGTAGAATATCATCCCATTAAATGATCGTCTAGTGTCTTTAATCATTTTTAATCAATATTTCGCGTAATAATGATTTATTAGAGAGGTTTTTATCTCCTTCTACGAAAACACACAAAAAAATAATAAAAAAATCATGTCTCTAGGCCATGTAAGATTGTGGATACAAATGCATCAAGAATGATAATTTTCCGAGGAGGAATGGTGAAAAATGAATGATTCCAGCTACTTCCATAGTTGGAAATAGCTGATTCAAGCTGTGGAAGTATGTATTTCCAGTTTGAATTAATCCTCCACTTATCCAGCTACTTCAAACTGAAGTAGCTGGTTAAGTGGTACTATTGGCAATGTCTTCATCATCTTCGAAATATTGACCATCTAAGTAACTTTTTGGGACCCAAAAAGATGCAAATCACTGGCAGCTAAGTTCGGAGTAAGTATCAAAGTGTGTAAAATAAGGATATCCTGTTATTATATGAACATTTTGATCATTGCTTGATTGCTTTAAAAATATTTGGACCCAATTTGTTTTCGTATATATTAATACAAAATTTTGCGCCAATCTAAAATACTTTGCAATTGTTAAATTTTTTAAAAATAATAATTAGAAACAAACTGTTTTTGTCCATCACAAAATAAGAATAACACAAGAAAATGCACATTTAAATTATTTTTTTTTCAATAAATATAAGTTCAACTAGATCATTTTTTTTTTCTGAAAATTTCATTAAGTGTCACTTGTGTATTTTTCCCCCTCATAATGAGTATAAATGAGGAAATGGTCCATAAAAACAAACTTAATTTTCAGTCCAACATACTAAAAGAAGAATTTTTTTCTCCAATTTTTTTTCCTCGGAGATTCGCTGGATAGCCACAGGAGGAAGTTGAATTTGAGCCAAATTTTATTAAAATTTTCGAAGAAAACACATTAGATCTCTTCGGTTCAATGCAGCAACACGTCTTGGTCAGTTCGAATTTTTAAATCTGTCTCCATTCTTAAAAAAAAAAAAAAAATCAATATTTGAGTCACCACGATGATGGCTGAGTTCCATATTGGAGGATTTTAAAAAATAATCGTGTAATTATAGAAATATGGCCTGCAGGCATGAAAATAATTTTAAAATAGTTCATAAACCTTTGAGAAAATCTTAATCTTCTCTAACATTTTAAATACCCGTTTAAAAACAATGCAAACTAAATTATCCATTGTTATGAGCTTAGCAACCTATTTCGTTATAATAACAGAAAAATTCTTTATAAGTAATGCAATGCAAAAATTATTAAAGGCGTGACTAATGACAAAAGTTATAGTAAAAAACTTGCTATTTTGAATTACATTAAGCAGGTCTGCTAATTTAATTGTCTAGAATTTAGAAGCGTGTCAAAAATTGTGTCAGAGAAACCTTGTGACTGATGACAAGATTAGGAATAGAGAACAAGATAGGCACGCCTAGAGAAAATGATCTTTAAACACGAAAGAATGTAGGCATGAAGAGGTATGGAAGTTAATTGTAGGCTAAATTGCCCAGAGGTGCAAGAAAACAAGAAAGAAAAAAAAATGGCAAAGTCATGCAAACACTAGAAAGTCCAGAAATTAAATGCTGATTAACGTTAGGATCCGGTAGAATATGTCTACTTAAGGTTCTTAAAACTTGTTTTTGTAAGTGATAGCCTGCACTTGCTGTACTAAATTATCTAGAAATATGAAAAGAAAACCAAAGTATCAAGTCTATTTACTCGTACTTGAAAACTAAATCGTATTAGACACATTTAAACGACTTTAAAAAGAAATTTATTCTCTTAAGTACCACTTATAAATTGTTTACGCAATAAAAACTAACTAAGTGTTAGACACACTCGCATTAACTCTACTCTAATCATTATTTTTGCTAGTTTTATAAAGTTTGTTAAAAGCTAACGTTACTTAACTCGGATTTAAAAATATAAAAAGCATCAGAAACATTCATATGATCCTTAACTAGAAGTTTACGCAACGTGTTTATTAAACAAAAAAAAATAATGTCGTGTATTAATTATCACCCAGAAAAATGCCGTGTAGAGTAGCTTGGTATATGTTTAAACAAGTATCTCACGATTTAATCCGAGGTTAGTAATTACCTAATTAATCATTAGCCAATACTTTAAGAGTGCTTGAGCGATTCTTTACCGAGTGCGGTACTCTTTTACTCATACCCCCACAGCGCTCTGGGAGAAGAACTGAGAAATGTTCACACACGTCCACCCGCAGCGAATAGCAAGCAAATCGACTCGACTGCTGTATCTTAAATACAGGATGATCACTTATTCCTAGTCGGGGACCCCCCTTCAAACGGATAAGTCACTGACTTTATAAAGTTACTAACTACGCCATTATACGTAGAGAATTTATTTCGATATCATTCTGTAAATGATTTATTTTTATTTTTTTCGATGTATAGCAATTGAATCAGTAGATCTGTAACGCAATCAGTGCAAAATAATAATAGAATTTAAATGGTAGGCATATCCGCAATGCATAAATAGGAGCAGACAAATAAGTACCATTTTTATCGAGATTTTTCTCTTATTCTCCTAGTAAACCAAAAAGAAAACATCGAAAATTTGAATATTTAGAATATAATTTATTCTAATAAAAAAGCTAAATTGATATAAAAGAAATTAATCGCCTTTTTTTAATAAGTCAAATATTTATCTGATTTTTTAATCACTGTATAATTTTTAATGCTTTGTTTTAAGAAAATAAGTGGTATTTATGTTCTTTTACTCATTTTTAAAACAATATATTAAAAATAGCTTACTGATCAGCCATTCTTTAGTCTAGAATAGCATGTATAAAAATGGGGAGTGGGTTACATACATACACATACAGCGACTTTCAAGAGAATATACGAGGCCCAGGGCAACTAATATTTTTCAGGACCTTCAAAAAGAAATTGACAAATATACTGGGATAAATGTACAAGAAAAGTAAAAATATTGATAGAGAAATTCAAATTTTGGCAAACAGTATAAAAGTAAAGAAATAATTTTTCTAACATATTGAGTTTTAAATTGAGGTCCCTAAAATTGCAAAGCTCGTGGCAGCCGCCCCTCTTACCCCCTCTCTCTGATAATCACTGCACACACACATATATATAAATACTATAATATATACTGTATATAAAATACAAGTTCACGAAAATTCATTTAGAAAATAAAATAGTTTCATCATCAGACAATTTATTAATCGATAAAATTTATTCAGAAAACTATCACGTATTTTTATAAAATTTATTATTATTATAATAACAATAAATTTATTAATTCAATTTTTTACGACAGTCATCAATCATTACAGAATATAAAATAACTGCTTTACCAAGTGCATAATTTATATTTATATAAATTAATTTTCAAAATTTTATCTTATCTGCTTACAAAACAGACTTATTAAACACTTTTGCTCATTTTCTTCCAACAAAAATTTTATTCAAATGCTTTAAATTATTATACACACACACGCATATATTTTTTACGCTTGCCATATGTTCGGGATTTTCCCGGACTGTCCTGGATTTCGATAGATGTCCGGGATTTAAAATGTCCTGGATTTCAAATTTTCTTCATTCGATACTTTTTTTTAATCCATTCAAACATTGATAAAAAATATTTATCAACGTTTTAACTGTTTAGGTCGATCGACTCTTAGAACTTATTGTAGTTGAATAGCAATTTAATACGGCGCATACCGCAGGAAAAATGTTGAATCTATGTTACAATTTTTGCTTTAGTTTGTTTTGTTACACCGATTGGCGTCACCAAGTAATTATAACTTTAAATTTAAATCCTAAAAAAAACAAAAAACATGGATGTCATCCGTCAAGTGTTCTAGATCAGATCTAGAGAATTATGGCAAGTTTAACATTTTTGGATATACGTATATTATATACAATAACGTTACGTTATGCACGAAACCAACTGAAGGAATTTTTCACATGAAAAGCGCTATGTGAGAAAAATTTATAATAAACTTATTAAAGAATTTCTTACTTGTGATTGACAGGATTGCATCATTAGTTCATTAGTGGTCATGGTTACATATGTATTCTTAAGAAAGAAAAAAAACTATCTTAATTAAATCTTACAGAATTTACTGTATGAGTATTCATGTTATATTTTTTACTTTTATAATAAAAATAATTATTTAGAATTATGATATGGAAAATTATTTATTATTACTCCTCATGTTTCCCTTACATTTCCATTTTTATCATTTGGCAATGATTGGGAACAAGGTTCAAAATTTTGTTTTACTTTAATAAATATCATATAAATAACAAGCACTATTTTTATTTACATAAAAAGTTTTTGATCTCTCTTATAGACCTTCATCAGTATAAAAATAATCAAATAGATGCTATAGAGCATGGGTGGCCAACCTTTGCCACTTGCGCCAAAAGTGGCACATTGCATGATTAGAAATGGCGCATTGAACCCCGGAGAAAAATTTTTAAAAATTTCATACATAATTTACCTATATATATTATAAATCTGAAATGATTGCCTGAGCGTGTTCACTTATAACCCAAGAACGGCTGAATGGATTTTTATGAAACAACTTTTGTTTGTTAGGGGATTTATGCAGGAAAGTTTAAAGACAGATATTGATTATTAGAAATTGGATTTTTATGAAACAACTTTTGTTTGTTAGGGGATTTACGCAGGAAGATTTAAAAACAGGTATTGATTATTAGAAATTGATTTTATATATTATAATTGGCATAAATTATTTGATATAAAATTCAAGATGGAAGATTAACACTATTTGAGCAATCTCATTGGGTTAACAATGGCCACGTGACATGTTAGCTGGCCCATGTCATTGGATTATTATGATGGTATCTTTGATAACTGAATAGTTTCATTGGATCATAATAGCCATGTGAACTCCAATGAGGCTGCTCAGTTACTAAATTAATGGAGGATATCGAATATCGTGCTGTATATTATTTGCTTTCATTACCTTATTTAGTCCTAATATGCTTAAGTTAAACTTTGATTATGCTTAGTGACCACATGGTGATATGCTATTAGAGATATTTAATCTATATATATATATATATAATTATTAAATATATCCATATTACCATATTTTAAAAGGGCTGAAAAGGGGTACAAGTTTGTATGGCGCATCTTAACTAAAAAATGAAAAATTGGCGCATGAAATATGAAAGGTTGGCCACCCCTGCTATAGAGTATAGAACATATTAATTCAAAGATATTTAAAATACAAAAAAATTAATTATGCATAAACAAGTTCTTTTAAATACAAATTTTAACATTGAAAACAAGAAATATATCCTTAATAAACATAAAAATAAAATAAAATGCAGTATATTAATATTAAATGTAAAGTCTAGATTACATATATACAGAAAATAAAGTAAAAATATAATTGATGAATTATATGTTACGGTGCAATAATACTGGTTCCACTGTTCTTGGTTATCCTGAACTGGTTGTAAAAATGGCATACTATCAATGGATGTCATAGATTTAGTAACTTCCTCCCAAAATCCTTTAATGACCTAATAGGATAATCATAAAAAATGTAAGGCAGCCATACATGCAGGGAAGATGGACACAATATTAACATCCAGAATTTATGAACAAAACCTGTCCATATATTGGAGCAAAGCATCTATTGTGCGACTGCTTTGGAATAATTTAAGAGCATCTATACTTCAGCTATAGAGGCTCATAAATAAAAAAAAGTGGAAAGACAAATATTCCCCAACTAGCCAAATTATATTCTTAGTGACTTATTTTTGAATTAAACTGCCAAATTAACAATTATTTATTAATTGCACGATCTGTTATTTAATAATTAAGCTATAATTTTTACTAATTTCCTGAAATTAAAAATTTGCCCTGATCTGGAGTCGAACCAAGATCTTCGAATTACTGTCCTGACACTTTAACCAATTAGACTACTAACACATTGGCAAATTTCTGATTTCAGAATGTATATAATGTAAGTATTTAATATTACAGGAAACTACTTGCTTTAAACCAATTATAAGACAAACAGCTCTACCAGCAAGTATAAATAACTTTATACTTGCTGGTAGAGCCGTTTGTCTTATAAATGTAAGTATTTTTAGGAATTATTAGACTTATGAATGGGCTAAACTTAGCCAGAGGCCCTCGGGGCAAATTTGAGCAGACAGTTTGGCTCGAGTCAGATAAATCATAATTCAACCTAATTTGGGATTTTTTTAATCCAAATATTCATAACTAGCCAAGTTATACCCCTAGTAACTTATTTTTGAATTAAACTGCCAAATTAACGATTATTTATTAATTATGTTATGGTGCCACCATCTATTGGTTTAATAATTAATTATTTTAAATTTATGCTAAGGTGGCACCACCTGTTATTTAATAATTGCTACTTTGGCAGCTTAATTCAAAAATAAGTCACTACGGATATAATTTGGCTAGTTATGAATATTTGGATTAAATAATCCCCTAGTTAGATTGAATTATGATTTGTTATTCTCACTTTCTTATTGATTTAATTTAATGATGCATTATTTTATATTTTTTAGTTTAAAACAACTGATTTTATATGAAGATTTATTTAACAATATTAATTCAACTAACTATAGTCTTAACACATTGTAGACAAAGACACTAATATCTATCTTTTGATAACAAAGCACAGTAAAGCAGAAATAAGAATTTTTTTCTTTTATTATATGTTGAAAACAAAAGATTTTCATAATTCAATATTTGAATAATACTTTTGACATCAATGATATATACTGTATCTTATAGTACATTTTTATGATTGGATACTTATCAAGATATTCATTATAAATTATATAAAATATAACAAAGTAATTTGCTTTGCTAATTAGATCTTAAAAATAATATATTATTATAAATCACTATTTATTAAACCATATTGGGATCTCATTTTTTTCAAAGTTTTGACAAATAAGTTTTATTCTAATTTTTAAAAAAGGATAAAATTCTTTAAAATAAAAAATTTAATGAATAGTACTATATACATACATACACACACATATACAGGGTGTTTCAGAAATGGTGTGCCAAACTTCACAAGCTGGTAGATGAGACCATTCTAAGCAAAAAAGCTAGAGAAACGTTTTTTGATTTGAGGTTTCATAAAAAAGTTATAGCCGTTTAAAGTTTTGTGATGTCAGTTCCTGTTCGTTATGATGCTGGCTTAATTTAAGGCGAATAATGTCACGTGACACGCACGCATTGCTAAAAATAATATTTTTAAAAATATTATTTATGACTAAAAATTTATCTCTAATACTCATTTACATAACTTAAAATTAAAATAATTTTTATTACAATTAAAAAATAACAATTTACAGCAAAAAACACATTCATTTGAATATTATCTGCTTTTGATATGTTCTCTATGCAAACTGAGGCGAAAAATATTGTTTTCTACCAGATTTAATCAAGTTTTTTCCCATGGATACTCACTATTGCATGGATACTCACTATTTTACGGATATGCAGATATGCATCTTATTTATGGACTAGTGAATGGAAATAGCAGAGAAGCTGTACGTCTTTTTCGGGAAACATTTCCGCAACAAAAATGTCCATCACGAGCCACTTTTACAAGAATAGATCGCAACCTTCGAGAGACTGGATCTTTACACCCGTTACAATTAATAGAGGGGTAGGAAGGAATTTACGAATACGAAACGCTGAAGAACAGGTGTTACACTTGATACAGGAGAATCCAGGATTAAGTACAAGGTTTGTAGCTGCGACAACGGGTGTTACATACGCAAATGTATGGAGAATTCTTCGTCGGGAAAAATCTCTATCCATATTAATTGCAGCGTGTCCAAGGTCTTTCATATGTAGATTTTCAACCATGACTGACATTCTGTGAGTGGTTTCTACAGCGGTGCTGTCAAGCTTGGCCTGGAATCGAACCAGGGACTTCAAGTTATCGTCCTGATGCCTTACCAGCTAGACAAATATGTAATAATTCAATGCTTCTAAATTCTAGATTAAAAAAAATATATTCAATATTTTTTCTGGTATTTTTGGAGGAGGCTATATATCCAATAGATATGGTGGATCCATTTCTGTTTAAGATTCAAAATTTCAGCAAAGATATAAATAAATGCAAGTAATCCTAGACATTTATTAAAAAATTTAAGATTACGTGTACTAATTTATGAAAAATTTTTCCGAATTTCAAAAAATATAAATTTTTGCAAAAAAAGCTTTGACAAGGTATGGTATAATTAATAGTTTGTTCATATTAATCATGTTACATCAACCTATTAAATGAAAATTAACTAACTCTATTATAAACTAATGTAATTTAACACAACCTAATCTAATATAACGTAACTAAACATAGTCTAACCGAATTTAACGTAACTGCATACAATATAACTTAATTTAACGCAACTGAATACAACCTAGCACAACCTAATCTAATCTAACCCAAATTTATGCAATCTAACCGAACCTAACACAACTATATACAACCTAGCCTCATCTAACACAACTTTACACAACCTAACCTAATCTAACAGAAATTTATACAACCTAACCTCATCTAACACAACTTTATACAACCTAACCTCATCTAACACAACTTTATACAACCTAACCTCATCTAACACAACTTTATACAACCTAACCTCATCTAACACAACTTTATACAACCTAACCTCATCTAACACAACTTTATACAACCTAACCTCATTTAACACAACTTTACACAACCTAACCTAATCTAACACAAATTTATACAATCTAACCTCATCTAGCACAACTTTATACAACCTAACCTCATCTAACACAACTTTATACAACCTAACCTCATTTAACACAACTTTACACAACCTAACCTAATCTAACACAAATTTATACAATCTAACCTCATCTAGCACAACTTTATACAACCTAACCTCATCTAACACAACTTTATACAACCTAACCTAATCTAAAATAACTTTATACAACCTAACCTCATTTAACACAACTTTATACAACCTAATCTCATCTAACACAACTTTATACAACCTAACCAAATCTAACGTAACTTTATACAATCTAACCTAATCTAACATAACTTTTACAATCTAACCTAATGTAACACAACTTTACACAACCTAAACTAATCTGACACAATCTAACTCAATTTTATCTGTTCTAACATATTCCGTGCTATTTAAGGAATCTTATAAAGTTAATTTACAAAAATTTTAAATATTTATCTTAAAGGAGCCACACAAAAGCATGATTTAAAGATCAACTAAATAAATGTATATAAAAAATAACTATTCGGACATTAAGCGATATCTTATAAGAAAATATATGAGATTCTATATTCAATCAATCGAGATGTGAGATGATATTATAGAAGCTAAGCGACTTTGCTATCATATTTCTTTTCTGTCGTATCTAATGGACAAAATCGTTAGTAGAAGAACGTTTGAATTATTCACTTCAGACAGGGACGATTCTTCATAAAATATTCAGCGAGAATTGCGAAGACGGAGATTCCTAGACTATGACTGGCAAATAACAGGTTCTCATGCAGTTTGTGAAAATTGAACGGTCTATTTATTTGTTTTTAATGCAGATGAATAGTCGATAGTTAAACATCGATCTAAAAAAAAAAGTTCCTTTTTAAATAACTTACTTTATATTTTGTACGGAAAACGGCTTAGGTGTTGTATGATAAATATTATTTTTATCAAATCTCGGTTACTATCGCTACAATTAAACGTTTTTTTAATAATTATTATTATTTTAATAATTTATTTTTTTTAAAACGTTAAAAATAGTAACGTTAATATTGTACGTATTATAGTTACGACGTATAAACGATAATAATATAACAATAGTCTAATCTATATAAAACAATAAGGATATACTGTATATATATTTTTTATTACTCTCTTTTCAAATTTATTATTATTATAGATATAATAATCATTAAATTTTACAATATTTAAAAGTTTTATGCTGAACAAAACTATAATAATAATAATTAAAAATATAGTATAGTCTATAAAATAGACTATGCTATGGCTATAGTTCAATATAAAACATATAGTTCAGTATAAAACTATAGTCCAATATAAAACATTATAATTCAATATAAATCTGATAGTTTAGTCTAAAACTATAATTCAGTATAAACTGATAGTTCAGTCTAAAACTGATACTTCAGTATAAAACTATTAATTCTGTATAAATCTATAGTTCAGTATAAAAATGATAGATCAATACAAAACTGTTAATTCAGTATAAAATTGATAATTCAGTGTATAACTTCTCGAATTCGCGCCTGAACCGATTAATCTCATTGGTTTGTAAGTATTGTAAAGAAGCCGAATATCTTCGGTTTAGGTGACAATCTTTTTGTAACGAACTGTAGTTTCTATTATAATGATTTTTAGCAACACATTTCAACCGATAAAATTGAAATCATCGGCAAAAACAAATTTAGGAAACCTTTTATTAATTGCAATTAAATAATTATAAAATCATGAATATGAATGATATTAAAGATATTTTATTTAAGTCACATCATATATATTATTGTATAAAGCATTTAAGTCTATATTCGTGATAATTAAAACAGGATGAACTTTCATATATATATTATGAAGTAGCTAATAAACTTGTAAATACGTGATGTATATCAGTTCTTAGAAAATAACTCAAAAGTTTCGAGTTGTTAGTTCACAAACACTCAATTTGAAAATCATTTAAAATTAGATTTACACAGAGTGTTAATAAGCGATCAAATACTAGTTAACGAATATTCGTCAGTTCGCTTCTATTTATCAGCAGAGTGTTTAAACTGCATGAGAATGGGAATTCGTCAGGGATTAGTCTACTACTATCGATAATAATCTAATCTCTGTTGCTGGACTAGCTTTTGTGATCCAATTCACTATCATATCTGATTTGGATATCTGACATTTTAATTATTGGGAGTGGCAATTAAAGAATTTTATTATTATTAAATAAACTTTGAAAAGTAGAAAAGATGGTAACTGACTTCGGTATTTCAGATATTTCATAAAAGGAATGAGAATTTTTCGATTAACAGCTATGAATTTCATTTCTATTAGAAACAGAGAAAATTCTAAAAGTATTCTGAAAATTTCTTCTTTTATTTTAAGCTGTAAAATTTCTCTCAGTACTGTTTATTTTATTTATTTTTTCAATAATTCATACATATTGAGTTTTATAAAATTTAAATAAAATAATTTTTCTTTTTCTTTTTATTATATAATATTTTATTACATGATTCTCTATCAATTTTTTGTTATTCTTAATCAAAACCATGTCCATGTTTATATATATATATTAAATTAAGAATTCATTTTTTCTTTATTATCATAAATAATTTACCATGTTTAACTTAATAAATCTTTTTTCAAATTAAAAAATTTTACACAAGTATTAAAGTGAATAAAAACTATATGATTTTATTTTCGGCAATGTTTCTTCATTTCCTTTGAAATTTAATCCAAAGAAAAATATACATAGCCAGAAACGAATTTAAATAAAGTTAAAATTGAAAACATGTTAGAAAAATCCCAGATAAATTTTGCAACAAAAGTGCTCGAATGCAAAAGTACATTATTATGTTCTTAACAATAATAATAAATGTTAAAATTTATTAAAATTTAATGGTACATCGACGTATGAAGAACTCGATATACCGATCTGTGCATCATATCGGTTGAGAAAATCAGAAAATAGTAAAATATTTCCTGAGTTGAAATTAAAGAATTCTCCTCGGTTTTGCATTAGTGTATAACTGGCTCATGAGCAAACTATGTAGATAATACCATATTAAATCTTGGAAACTTTTTATGCATAGTTTCTTCTAAAAATTAACCAGTTTTATATTTTTCAAGAAATACTAAATTTCGACCTTAAATTAATATATTCTATATTAAGCTTAAATTCTGAATAAGCTATGAATGAATTATAAATTTATTAACCTGAAACAATTTTTTTAACTGAATACATAACGGCATTTTCAAATGTAAAACTAAAAAACAAATCTTTCTTTATATTTTACGTTTTTCATGAATATATTCTAAGGATCTTTTTTTTATTATTTAAATCTTTTGTAAGCATAATCTGCAATCTGTTAAAATACTATATCAACTAATTTCATTAGGTTATAATTTTATGGAATAACGAAAAGTGATTTATTTTTAAATCGAAAAATCACTTTTTGATCAGAACATGTCTAATATATATTATTTTTCATATTAGGATATATAATATATTAACAATAGTAGTAATAAAACAAAATAGGTAATAAATTAACAAATTAGATAATAAATTAAAAGATAATAATAATGATTTTTGTTTCAAAACAAAACTGTCATTAAGTAATTTTTCTAGCTGAATCAGTATGTTGATAAATGCTGTGTTAAAAGAAAAGTATTTATCTTAATCTACATACTATATTGCAATTCGATTACTTTTTAAAATATTTCAGATAAAATTTTCATAAGTAACTTAATAGGAAATATTAAATTTAATAGATAATACACATAATATACTGATACTTAATATGTTTAATTAATGATTCCCTTAAAAAGCGAATATCTTATAATAAATAAAAATTTTAAGCTTAAAAGATTAAAATTTTTATTTATTAAAGGATTATATCTTTGATTAATTGTCACTATGAGAAACATTGATATTTTTCTTTCTTCCTTTATCGATCTCCTAACTACCGTCTGGCTAATCAGCAATATAACAAACTACAAAAACCTAGTGATAAAAATTAAAAAGGAATAATAAAGGAAAATTATTCTTTATTATAAAAACAATCAGAAAACGGTTAATTAGACTGTAGTTTAAGTAGTAGGAAGTCTGAAAACAAGCGATACATTTGTTAAGGAATTTTAAAAGAAGTATTGCTATCCAGTTCATCTTTATCAATTATATAATTCCAGTATGTAATATCTTCGATGAAATTTCTAAATATTTGTACAGAATCGAAAGCAAAATTTAATTAGAAATGTCATTTTCAATTTCAAATAATAACTTTTTATTTCAAAGTATAAATAACACCAGCATAATATATTTTTATGTATTCTTTTTGTTAACCATTTATCTTTACATTATTATTATTATTTTTATTTCTAAATCTAGATTTCCTGTTCTTGATATGAAATAATTTTTATACTGTTTACGAAAAAATAATCAAATATTAAATAAATTAATTGGTTTAATTTTATTGATATTTTTGCAAATGTGGTATAAAGCGAATATTAACAGCATCATATCGAAAATATTTGAGAATTGATCAGTTTAAAATTTTTCATCAGCTTTTAATTACATCTCTATTAAAAACACAGTCACTGACTGTTATGAGGAACAAATCTAGCTCTTCTAGAAATTATCTAGTAAAATAAGTACATTTGATGTTAATTTTCAGTTTTATCATGCATTATTAAACTCATCGAACGAACTTTTAAGTGTTACTCTAGCTATTCATTAAAGTTTCTTTGTACGTCTTAAAACTGATCACTAAATCTTAGGAGTAATTTAATATTAAAATGGCTTGAAGTAAACATTATCATTTTCTGAAACATAAAACTAATGATTATAATGACTTATCAATAAATATTTAAAACTTTCAAATTTTTCTTGTTAGTTTTAATTTTTTAATTAATATTTTAATAGAAATGTTTTAATTTTATACAATTTAATACTATATTTAATAATAATATACTGTACTTTATATAGTAGCAGATGTGAAAAATGTGAACATTTATAACTAGAAGAAAATAATAGCTGTGAATAATTGAGAAGGAAAAACATTACATAAGAATGATAATACTTATAATGCCTTTACGTATTATAATGCCTTTCTTGCACTTTTAATATTCGTTTATAGATTCCTTTTAAAGTTTTTATTTTTTTACATTAAAAATTTAAATAATTCATGAAATTAAACTTGTAGACTATTATTTTTTTCGTTAAGAGATATAAATAATGGATAAAAAAACTCATTAAAACAAAATTTCTTTAGTGATAAGAATTTATAAAATTTTCTATATTATCGATATAAAATGCATTAGAAGGGAAAAATTTCTTTTAATATAAATAAAGACAATTTAAAAAACGATATTAGATATTATATGAATCTCATCTATAATAATTCTCTTGACTGAATAGATTTTTAAATAATTTTTCATTTCTTCGAGCTTCAAGTTATCAAATTCATCTAAGCTATGTGTAACGAAATGTAAACTTTTTAGAAGACAAATAATTTTCATTTTTCTAGATGAATGTTCCCTTTTATTTTGAAATGATATGTAATATTTCTTCCAAATGCAAAAAGTATATCGAACTTGATTACTAATATCGAAATCAGAAAGTTCCAAAAGTGTCACTAATAAAGTTAGACTACATTTATCCAAATTTTCTTGTCCGATTCCATTTGCATGAATCGACATTGTTTGAATCTACGCTTATTCGAAATATATATTGGAATTACTACATTTTTCTAAAATTTTTCTTGAACTCTGATTTAATTATGAAATTTAATATTATTAATTGCACAATTAAATTAATTTTCTATTTCAATTATAATGTAATTAAATCAACGTTCAATCTGATTAATATTGAACTCTTGATTTAGTTTTCCTGATTAAATTGCATAATTTAATCAGAGTTGAATCTGATTAAATCATGCATTTAGTCGGTTTTTTGCGCAATAATAATGAATCGAAGAATCGATTTTGATCATTTTTAGCACAGACGATCCTTCAACGGATTCCAATAATATACTCGAATTTTATTTACGTTGAAGAGTATTTATTTAATATAACGTTTTGACAAATATCCTGCCTGATATGATGAATATTGATCATTCATTTTCAATCCGATAGATTCAGTAGAAAATTCTAATATTGCGTATATATTTCATTCAGAATGAATAATATTTATGCAGCTATTACTCCAAAATAATGAAATATCTACTTTCTTAATAAATTGATAATATTGATCCGATATCGATCATTTTCAATCTAGGGAGACTTAATAATATATATATGGCTTTATCCAAATCAGATAATGAATAAGCGCACTATCGCGCTAATGGACAGACATCAGCAAGACAAATTTAATTCATATATCTTTTTATTCTGTTTGGAGTAAATTGGCCAAAAAAGGTCAATGATTTACATTCTTCATTTCCCAGTGTATCTGCGCATAGTAATGTAAGATATCATATTATAATCAATAATTGTAAAAATACACTAATTATTTTATTATTGTGGGTTTATATGCTTCATTTTTTTCAAAATTCATACATGAATATAACGAATTATATTTTGATCTTTAAATTTTTATTTGTTAAGACTTTAAAATTACTTTTTTATATTTTAGTTACATATAAAAAAGATTTTTTGTTAGATAGTTGATAGACTATAAAATAATTTCTTTAAACATAGCTCTCAACAGAAAGTTAGGCCATGCTTTATAAGATTTAGGGATGGCGTAATTTTGGATTAGGAACATTAGAGCAAATTGGAATCGGGCATCTGCCATTAGGATAAGTCAACCGGATAGCGGCATGATTAAGAATTTTTTAAAATCTGGACACGGATTCAATACCTTTACATTCCTTTTACATCAACAGATTATTCTAAGAGAGGTTCGGACTCGATTCGTTGAATCCTATTTTTCATTTGACAGCAAGATGACTAGATATATGGTTGGTCCATAATGGCATTTGACTAGCTCTGCCGCATAGTATATGACAAAGATGGAAATGGCGTAAAACTCCGAAAGAAAATGTTCTTATAAAAAGCGTAGATTTATCCAATGATTTAAATATTCCTGGAACTTTCTAGAAGATTCAAATATTATGCGAATTATTCTCGGATCTTTGAAAATTCCTATTTCCTTTTATGAATTTGGGATGCACTTCCACTTTACAATCAGAGTTATTAAGCGGCAATGAATTCCAATGCCCACTGCGTTCAACCTATACCCATGTGAAATCAGCCATTCGTTGAAAAACGGGTCTAATAGGCCAGACAAGAACTCGATCAAGGTTATGACATGGCCATTCGCCAACTTTTTGAAGATATCCGGAAATTGTAACGAAAATTGAAATACATGACTCTCTTACGTGTTAAATATTTTTGCTTTATATCATATAAAATACTTTATATATATTATTCTACGAACTATCTACCTTAGTTCGAAATATAAAAATGAAAACTATATAAAATACTTTGATCGTAATTATGTAATTTATGTTCTCTTCGATTTTATAATTACTTAAGAAAACTAGATTTTCTGTAATTCAATTACAGTATTCTGAAAAAGATTTTTTTTCTCTTGTAAAAACTTTTACGTTGATGCTGCAAAAAATTCTTTAAAGGATTAACTACAATTTATGAATAGAAAACTCTTTCTTCGTCATTTAAATCTTTCATAATTAAAATATGTATTATTATTCTTTCTTTAAATCTCATCCGATGAGTTACTTAAATTGTCAGTATAAAATATTTAAAACTTTTAATATAGAATCCTGTAAATACAAGCAAAGATCTATAACACAATCATAACTATAAATAATTTTTGTCTTTACAATTTTTTTTGATCTAGTTCAGTTTTTCTTCTAGTTATAAATGTTTACAGTATATTTTTCGTTTAAAGTACCATAATGATAATTGTATTGTTTTTAAATATAAAATTATATAAAATTAAAACATTTTTTAAGTAAAATTAAAAATAAAAATAAAACATTTTTTAAGTAAAATATTAAATAAAAAATAAAAACTAAGAAGAAGCATTTGAATGTTTAAATATTTATTTGATATTTATTAATATCGTAATTTTTGCTACAGAAATAGTTATATTTTTGTTTTAAGCTGCTTCACATTTAAACTGATATTGCATCTTATCAGTAAACATTTTATCAGCTGTTTACTGATAAGATGGACTATCAGTTTAAATGTGAGCAAACAATCTTTTTTAATATTTAAGTAATATTTAAAAAAATTCATTCGGACAGATTGAATGATATATGAATAAAATGAAAAACAACGACAAATATAATTATTTCACTAGTTTAACTCTTAGAACTACTTCAGTATTAATTGTGTAGTAAAAATGAAAAAACATCAACTAAAAACTAAAATTAAAATTGAACAAATTCATAAATATTTCGATATAGTATTATTTGTGTTCAGATTACATCGCATTTGCAATTATATAAAATTCTAAGATAAATCAGACGTTAATCATTTTTTGCATTTTATTACTATTCTTGTAAAAATATATTGCAAACATTTACATTAAGAATAAAAAATTAATGTATAGGATTGAAAAGGAAATATTTTGAAAAAATAAAAATATTTATTCCATTTTAATTTTTTGTGTTTATATAAATAGTCGATCAGTTTATTTCAATATTAAATAGTTCATTACGGTTAATAATTAAATTTATAAAATAAATATAAATACATAAAATAAAAATCATACAATTTTTAGATATAAAATGTTAAATATTATTTTATCCATAGATTAAATTAATTAACTTCATAATTTTAAAAATTAAATCAGTATTATTATAAAAGGTAAGTTTCTGTGTTTCATCATTAATACTGGGATGAACCTATTTCGTACCTTAAAAAAGTAAACAAAATACACTGTAATTTCCAGTGGTTGCTAAGGAATGGAATTTCTCCACAAACTTCAATATATGTCGATACTATATATAGTAATCAAGCAACAACACTACTATATTTTATATCTTTAAGTTGTCTTTTTTTTGCTATTTTTCCCTTAACACTTTCTTTCCAGTCGATTTAAGATACCAAACAATTTCTAAGTGCAACTTCAGCTCACTGTATAGAGGTCAAACTTAGGAAGTTTCCCCAATTGAGAATAGTAGAAACACACACAAGAAAAAAATCTTAATGGATAATATCATGTAATCCCTGAGTAAAGTTAGAACTTTTATCGATATATCCATTGTTCTGAAAGATGTTTATTTTTATTTCTATAAAAAAATTAGAAATATTATAAAGAAAACATCTAGTCCATTAAAATAGAATCAAGATTATTCTGTTTTTCATGGAACAATAGTTGTGATTATATATATTTATTATACAAAACTGTAATTCTTTGCAATTTCTTGCAAATAATTTACCATATATACATAATATATAGTACTTTATTTTAAAATGAAGGAACGACTTTTATTTCTAACTGACAGAAGAATTTTTTACATAGCATTTTTTAGTTTATTTATTATATAATATATAAAATACTTGAAATAATTTTTTATTAGAAAATCTCAGCAGCTGTTCGTATAGTCATGATTAATTATTATGTATATTCGTTCCATTTCCATTTATATATTTCCATATTTCTCCTATGATAATGTTTATAAATTAAATTCAGCCTAAAATTTCCTTTGTTTATTAAATGTCATAATGCTAAATGCTGAGCTCAGATGTGCGTGATATTGTATCTTATAAATGATTTTTATATTTTTAGTAAACTTTTTCAATAAATTAAATTTAATTAAATATATTTAGATGCTATTGATATACGTAATGTACAGGATGATTGAAAAGTCATGCAATCCAAGAATTCATTATACTTATTTATCAGGCCTTTTATTTGTTTATAACTTTATAAAATAACAAAATAACCTTGCCAAATGTGGTGATGTCATAGACAAAACAACCCTATTTAAAAAATCTTTTGCAAATTAAATTGCCAGTTTTACAATTGTATTGAAGTTTGGTTGCGTGACTTTTCGATTATTCTGTATAAAAGAAATGAGGATATTCATGATTGGCACAGTAGTTTAGTCAATTGTTATAATTATCCTTGTTTTCAGAACTTATTATCTGTGATTATCATTTTGTGAATATATTATAACAGTTATTTATATTTTTACTAATTCTATTTTGTTATTCATTAGAATTGTTGAATTCTTCCATATGGAATAATCGCATATTGCAGAATTTTATTTTTTAGCCTGCTTTTCCAAGAAAAAGGAAGTTTATAAGATCATTATCCTGACTGTCAGCCTATATTTTCCCCAGTAATAACTTTTGAACTAAATTAGTAGATTTTCATGAAACTTGTTAATGATATTCTGCTATTAAAAGACTCTTCTACACCGCATCATTTAATCCTGTAGAATGATATTTGATTGTATCAAAAATTTTATTTTATAATTAATACAAGTAATATTATTATTTATATATTATTAGTATTAATTAATATTATATATTTATTAATATAATATATTATATATTTTATATTATATTAATAATATAAATTTATTTTGATGACAATAAATGGTGCTGTGCTAACAATGCAGAAGCAACAGATAGCTTATAACTTACGTTATATAAAGTGCAATATTACGTCACGACAATGTTATGTCATTGTGGCGTGACGATGGATGATGTCACAAAAACAACACTGATATATGATGTAAAGACAAAATAACAATTGACAATGACATATCGTTGCTAAGGTAATAGGATTGTGATATTTATGCTGGATTGTTTTATACTTATATTGGACAGCATTAAATTGGACACAAAAAGACTGAATTCCAAATGCTAAATAAATGGAAAATATATATTCAGAGACTAGGCGATTTTAGATTTTTCTGGAACTGCTTGTTATGATATTTGAAGAAATCTCATCATTTCTTTTTATAGTCGTAGTTGGTTATTATGGGAATGAAAATTATATCAAGAAAGTATTTATTTAAGAAAAATATCTATATAATTTTGAGAAAATTTCCGAAGTTTTCCTATCGATTAGGTATGTTTCGACGCTTTACATCAACATTTTCGTCAATAATTTTTTAGCAGAATGTTATAAAAATACTTGTTTTTTATTTATATAACATAAAAATATTATTATTATGATTTTTCTGTTGTTTTTGTGATTTAGATAACAGAATACAATATGATTATCATGGGAGTACTTCTTTAAGTAGATGAGTTTCTTAGAGTAGGCCTATAGCATATTGAATTTATTCTACAAAATATCATACTTTATTGAGTTGCATTTGATATGAAGATTTAATTTTATTTTTGAATACATCTATTATTGATTTACTTAATGGATTACACTTATAGATAATATTTAAATCATCAGAATTACCTACGATATAGAATTTTTATCAACTCTATCAAATATTGTCAAATTAATTAAAAAAAATTATGCGATAATAAAATACGTATCTAATAATCAAAAGTAATTTTTTTTTATTTTGACTATAGAGAAAATTAATTTTGTTGATTTGGGTTTTATAGCAACAAAACATATAAAATTAAATAAAAAAACATATTTCACAATATCTTAATTACTATAATAGAAAACAATAACAATGATATTGCCGATCATGAAGTTCTTTTATATATAATTACTACACGGTTTTTTAAAATATTGTAAACATTGCCTGTTGTAGACGATTCATTTTAAAAAGAAGATTCAGACTGTTTATGATACCGGTATGCATTTTATAGATATCATTTTTTTTAAACGATAATCTGAGATTCTATTAACATATTTTTTATAATATGGATATTATTGTGTTCTAACTGTTACAGAAACTAAAATAGCATAGTTTTTAATTGAGAATCAAATTTTGTTCTTTCTATTCTTTAATAGAAAAAAGAATATATAATGCAGTAATTCTGCTCCTGTCTGCACAATATCTAACATTAATATTGATGATATGAATAAAATTCGCATATATTATTACGATCCAACAAAGAATCAAGTTTACTGAAAAATATCTATATACAGTTAATGCACTAACAAACATACATAAGAATAAAAGATGTTCACGGATACTGTATTTAATTAATATATCTATGTAAAAACTATTTAACTCGTTCAAATATATATTAGAGATCCACAATCTAATCCATATGTTGCAAATTATCGTAATCAAATCAAGATTTCATTGCTAATTATGATAACTAATTTGAAAACTTTAGTTTCAAAAATACGAAAAATCGATCAATGAGTTGATGATTGATTCATCAATATTAATTCGTTTATTTTATTTTTATTGATCATTTTTTGAAGGAATTGCCGAACTTACACTTAGACACTGAAAATATCTCTTTTCACCAGTTTTTAATAACTTGAGTTATAAAACTATTGCAAAGCGTCTACAGCACCTTTCAAAAATTTGAACATATCCGATCTGTACATTTTTAACCAGACATACCATAAGTTAAATTTAATATAAACTGTAATAAAATTTCAAATTAATCGGATTTCTCTCACAAAATTTATTATAACGAATCAAATAGCAACGATTATTATTTTGTATATTCTAAAAAGAAAATTAAACAGATATATTTAAAGATCATAAACTATAAATAATTAACAGAAACTATGAACAATGGAAAATTTTATGAGATCTTAAAATAATTAATTCCTTATTTCTTATAATTTCTTTTTTATTGTCGCTATTTTGTGGATGATTTTAAATAACAAAACCATCTACATGAAAATAGAAAAATTCAAGTACAGTATTTAAAAGATAATTGGGCATTCAGTGAAAATGAATGTTCGAGAAATTATATTGCTAATTAATTATATTCATGATGATAATATATAAATCTTATTATAAATTTTATTTCAAGATCCAAACATCATTCCGGAAGTAAAGAGCTTTTGAATAATTGATTAAATTCCATCCAAACAGCATCCTATGTTTACAATATTTCAAAGCCATAGGAACAAATTGCATCTTATTTAAAAGGCTTTACTCTGAATAAATCGGGGAAAGAAATTTTGAAATCGAAATAATTCAACTTAAAACTAGTGAATTTGTACACTACTCTACTTTGAGTATCATTACAGTAGAAATGTATCGATTTGCTTTAAATTTGAATATACTGTAAATTAATTTAATTAATTATTTCAAATTATAATTGTTTGATTCATATATTCAAGATAATTACTACATAATCTGCATAGTAAATAAATAATATAGCTGAATTTATTATTTACTGAATGGATTATTCAGAAAAAACAAACTAGTAGTATTGGAAAAAATTAATCGTCTATTTTACGAATGTATCCTTTATTTTGTAATAATTAAGGACAAGAGAATAATATATACTGTATGTTTTTAAAATTATCGTCAATTGCATAACATATTATTACCGAAACACATTGAATCATCATCATCATCATCATATATCATATATATATATTATTAGTCAAACGTGGTTGGCTGATGTCCCTTTTTTGGACGAACCACTGTATCGATTTTAATAACTAAGGTATCGTTAGAAAGGTCTAATTTTCCGATGTATGTATCAGCCAATATTATTTGTTGTTATTAATAATTTATAAAAATTAAATTTAAATTATAGTTCCTCAAAAAAGACAAATTATGCAGAGGGCGCTGTAACGTAATAACGGACAACATTTTATGATTCTCCTACACGAATTTGGAGGTGTATTTCAAGCAGGATTTCAAGTGATATTTCAGAGGTGTTTTTTTCAAGTTGGTAAATTCAATATTTATTCAAATATACTATAGTTAAACACCGGCATTACATATTCGATTGTGATTGGTAGTTCAAATAAAATTAATAGATTAATCATTATACACCCGCCACTGTGTTTTTAATTAATTTAACTCATGATTTTGATGATATACCTAAGTGGTATCCTAAGACATACAAAGAGCTGAAACTCAAAAAAATAATTAATAATAAATATATATATTGATTTAAAATAGGTAAAAATTGTACCTCGAGTCCACGTGCTCGACGCAATGTTTCAGCAGCATTGCGTGCCACGTGGTCCAGTTAGTACTATTAACTTTCTTTTTCGATTTCTGATCATTCATTCATTAGAATTTGCCCCCCCTTGACATGTGATTAAACTTGC